>BSQZ01000059.1:105000-177500 GCA_033239005.1 Lamellibrachia satsuma
ATTTACGTAAACCGTTATGGAATAGATCTACTACGAAGATGATGTACTGGACCAACATACCTACGAATCGAAAATAATAACCTGGACCTGAGCAGCCGAAAACGTATATGATTTGACAAACGTAGTATGCAAGCTGATAAAACACAGAAAAAGACAATAGGTAGAATTAATAATTGTTTCACTTCGTCTTTCAATCGATCTCGACCGAAGAATAAATGTATTACGCACCTCTTAACATCGATTCATCATTTCATATGCGGATGACGAATTCGTATTTTCGCCACCGGTAGAGCCTTGGGTTAGGAATTTGGCATGTTGGTTTCGCATCTCGAAAATGATTAAATTTACGATGTAATGGAAGCATGTAATTTCACCCAAGTGTTATGTTGGTACTGCATATTAAATGCATTTAAAACGGTTGATCTTATTCTTACGCGATATTTGTGAATCTTGATTGCAATTTACAAACCGTCGAAGCGAAGCCAGCGACAGCGATTGTTGTCGGCGACAGCCAAACAAAACAATATATATATATATATATATATATATATATATATATATATATATATATATATATATATATATATATATATATATATATATATATATATATATATATATATATATATATGAATGAAAACACCTCGGCTGTTGTACTAACTACCAAAGGGGAAACTACAGATGTCAAAATTAACGCAAAGAGACCCTCTTGAACCATGCCTGTTCATCATTGTCTTGGATTACGCTCTAAGAACTAAGGTGGGAGTGAAATTGAGAAAGTGGAGGATTTTAAATACAAACTACACAAATTCATAACATGACGTCCAGTGTAGAAAAGCCCAGGCATGTGCAGCAGTTCACGCCCTTGACAAAGTTTGGAAAGAAATCATCATGTCACCACGTTAAGTGGATGTGAGTGTACATTAGGAATATGTTCAACATGTTAGCAACATTGTAAAGTGGTGACAATGGTGTGTCACCAAGTGTCAAAAACGTGCATAGGTAGAATGTTCAATAAAACGACATCAACATAGATTAGTAGGACGACAAAAATGAAGAAAGTGGGTTGAATGTGGAAGGAAAACAATTAAATTGAGTGAACTTGAAGACAACACAGTTGAATAGAGTGAAGGTGGAATTAACAGAGTTCACGTGGGGTGAACTCAGATGTGTACGTGTGCGTGCGTGCGTGCGTGCGTGCGTGCGGGTGTCCACCGCGTTACGAACCTGTGGAATGCGGGAATGGAGATGGCGATCATAGGCTCTGTAACATAGTGTTACGGGTACGTTACGACATGCACACACACACACACACACACACACACACACACACACACACACACACACACACACACACACACACACACACACACACACACACACACACACACACACACACACACACACACACACACACACACACACACACACACACACACACACACACACACACACACACACACACACACACACACACACACACACACACACACACACACACACACACACACACACACACATTACATAACGTGGTGACAACAAAACACTGCTCTACTATCAGACTGGTTATAACTAAATACTCGCGCCTCGTGGTTTATTCACTGAACAAGTTATCTCAATCAACTGGTTGGGATTGAGATAACATCCCTCATCCGTAACCTAACCCAAACCCGTGGTTATCACGTGGTATATCATGTGACTGGCATAAAACGGTAAATAACAACAGATGGATACAGTGAACTACGCACTGAAACCCAGGACTATTAGCAGTGATTCTCACGAAATTAGGCAAAATTGGAGGAAACAAACGTGTTGACAGTGTTTCTTGGTAGGGTGTATTTTGAGTATTAATAATTTCACCTAAGTTTACGTGTAGTTATGGCTACCTTCCGAAAAAAAAACCATATTTATTCCAAATTGCATTTCAACCATAAATCTTCGATGGTCCTTCGATCTGATTATGATTTTTGCGCGTCAATATTAACGTTTATACTTAGTGATTGTGTTTTGCTGCGCATCTGAGCTCAGGTTCCCGAGGATATAGAAGTTAATTAGTATTATTATTATTTAGCAATTGTACACTTGATATTTTGCTATATTTATTGAAATAAATGTTATTGCTAGTAGTATTTTAATATATTAATTTATTTAGCAATTCTATAATATTAATTAATGTTTAATATTAAGTAGCGCGCATGAATAATTTGATATCTTTCGCTCTACCAAATAAAATATTATGGTATTACTACATATACGTAGGTCTATATCATACACTCATATACATAACATCCAGACAGTTGTTTGTAATTCTTTTATTAATCTTACTGATGTAGTCAACATGTCTGTATCGGTCGAGATCTTTTAAAGCTTCATATGTCGTCAGTTTGACACCCGGACTTTTGTTTTATCTCGACGGATTATTCCCAAACTTGACACACCATACTTAACACGCCTGTCCCTACCTGATAGTCAATGTGGCGATAACGGTGTTGCTTGATAGTGTACGTCAACTAGTGTTACACAAAAACCAGACCAGTTTTCGGTAAACAGTTCGGGTGTGCCACGTTGGAATAACCAGAGCATCTGCCGAGGAATGACGACATAGTTGTCTGTAGAACTACCAATATGTGTGCTGAAGACACGGTCCGCCAAGAACAGATGACAGGTTGCACCACTTGAATACTACACGCCAGTGATAAAGACATAACGCCGAATGATTATTACATGCCGGTGATGAAGACGTTGACGATGTTGACACTAGCAGTGGAAGAAGAATGTCAATGAAAACAAAGAGGAAGAATCAGAAACTACCGACGTTCATCTTGCGAGCGAACGGACTGCGACGTGGAGCCTGGATAGACTCGCTCATTCGACGTCGGAGAAATTCAGTCTTTCGAGTTAGCAGGACTGTGGCAGTGTTCAGTCGACACAGAAGACGACTGCTTGCAGTATCGTTCAGTCGACGTCCCCGGAATGCGTTTGATGGAGCGTTTCTTCGAGATACCAGCAGACGCGGTGTAGCGGCGTTCGTCCGAGGCCTGGGCCTGCCTAGCCATACGTCCGATCGCTGAGCTCGGGTGATGGCTGCGAGCGTAGCTGTAGCGCAGACTAATGGCGGCCCGGGACGACGAATAGGAGAGGTGGTCCTCATCCGGGTGCGTCGAGGAACTCGTGCGCATCAGTTGACGGTAACGTTCCCGGCGCCCGTCCATGCCGCCAGCTAGCCCCGTCTCTGACCACGGCTCCGTGTGATCCTGCAACCAGGCGACCAGTCTAGAAACAGTTGAGTGGCTTAAGTACAAATGTCAGAGATATCGTGACACGTTGGGCCAATGCACCACATTTCTCACAATTGTACCTTGGGACCATTCAATACTTTTTGGAGGGGGCTGCCCGATTAAAGGCCCATGTCAAGGTCAGGTCAAGGTCAAATTATGGTTGTATTTGTTTGGTCATACGACACTTACACACTATATATAAACATGATCTTGGTATATAAACATACGTACTCATTCCTCAAAGTAGCACACACTTGACATGGCACAACATGCACGTCAAGTGACTGCCATGTTCCCTGCAAAACTCCAACTTGATGCCTTCAAAACAATGTGCAATCCAGATGAAGAGATACCGTTTGAAGACTGGAAAGATGATATTAAACGGAACAGTCCAACGTTAATATGATTTAACAAGATTTAACAAGATTTGCCATCCAAGCCAAAGGCCCAGATGGCAAGTGGACAAGGAAGCCATTGGCTTATCGAGAGTCCAACAATGTTCACCTACTTATAACCCGCCCTCCTGATATATGTGTCAACCTTGTTTTTAAACATATTCACGCTGCTAGCAGTTACACAATCTGTAGACAGTTTGTTCCATTCATTTATTGTCCTCTGTGAGAATAAGTGCTTCCTGATGTCCAATCTACATTGATCCTTTACTAATTTTACCTCATGTCCTCTAGTTCTGCTATCCTTCTTGAGTGAGAAAAACATATTTCTATCAATATTTTCATACCCATTCAATATCTTAAAAACTTCAATCTGATCTCCTCTTAACCTCCTTGTCTCTAGAGTTGTTAAACCACATTCTTTCAGGCGTTCTTCATAACTAAGGTCTCTAAGTTCTGGAATCATTTTAGTTGCTCTCCTTTGTATGCGTTCAAGCGTATCTATATCCTTCTTACGATATGGTCTCCATGCTTGTATACAGTATTCTAAATGAGGTCTAACTATTGCTTTATAAAGAGGTATAATTAACTTTTTTCCCTTGTATGTTATGTTTCTTCTAATCAATCCAAGAATTTGATTACCCTTTGAAGCTGCAATACCACACTGCGCAGAAACTTTCATATCAGCGCTTATTGCAACTCCTAAGTCCTTTTCTTTTACAGTAGTACCAAGAACAGTAGTTCCCATTTTATAGTTTACATTCAAGTTCCCATGTCCTGTATGTAGGCATTTACATTTCCCAAAATTGAACAGCATCTGCCATTTCTCAGACCATTTCACTAATCTGTCTAGATCATTTTGTAAATGTTGTTTATCACCATCAGTATTAACCTTTCTAAACAGTTTTGTGTCGTCCGCAAATTTCAGTACATTACTTGTTATACTGTCGTCCAAGTCATTGATATAAATTAAGAATAATATAGGTCCTAATACTGATCCTTGAGGTACCCCACTCAAAACCGATTTCCAATTTGAAACTTCGCCATCTACTACAACTCGTTGTCTTCTGTCAGTCAGCCATTGTTCTATCCAGTCAGTTGTGCTATCCCCGATACCATGGGCTTTTAATTTAAGTAGCAATCTTTGATGTGGCACTTTGTCAAAAGCTTTCTGAAAATCTAAGTAGATAATATCTACTGGCGATCCCACGTCTATCCACTTAGTGATTTCTTCCAAAAAACATAACATATTTGTTAAGCATGACATCGCTTTAAGGAATCCATGTTGAGATGAATTTAATAATTTATGCTTAACGAGGAAGTCCACCATATGGTCTTTAATTAACCTTTCTAGTAATTTACAAATCACTGACGTTAAACTCACTGGTCTGTAATTCTCTGACTTATTTCTCGAACCCTTTTTAAATAATGGTATGATGTTTGCTTCTTTCCATTCAGACGGAACAACTCCCTCTTTTAATGACAAGTTGAATACTCTTGCAAGTGGTATACTGATTTGATCTACTGTTTCCATTAGTAATTTTGGAGGAATCCCATCCACTCCCGGTGATTTGTTATCCTTCATTGCCTTTATTTTCCTAGCTACCAATTCTGGAGTTACAACTAACGGTCCTAAATAGTCAGATTTAGCCCCCTGAAATTTAGCATCAGCAACTGGTAATGAACTAATATCTTCTTTTGTAAACACTGAACTGAAGTAACCATTTAGGTCTTCCGCCATTAAAAACCCCTGTGATATTATATTTCCAGCACTGTCTTCTAGAGGTCCAACCTTGTCTTGTACATTTTGTTTACTCCTGACATATGCATAAAAACTCTTGCTGTCAGTTTTTATGTTACATGCCAGTTTTTGCTCATAGCTTCTTTTAGATTGTCTGATTTCAGTTGTAGCTGCATTAAGTGCCTCTTTGTATTTTGCATAGTCTTCTTCCTTTCTGGTACGCCTATAAACCCTCCACATAGTTTGTTTTAGCATTATTTTTCTAATTGCCTCTTTTGACAAGTGTTTCTTTCTACACCGTTTTCCTTGTTTTCGGAAGGGAACAAATTTATCAATGATACTCTCAATTTCATATTTTAGAATATTCCAACATTCAATTGCAGTCTTATTCATCAGCATGTTATTCCAATCTAGCTGTGCTAAGTATTTTCTCATATCTTTGTAGTTACCTTTGTGGAAGTTTCTCTTGTACGTTTTCTTATTTTTACTTTCTGATTTTACATTGATGTCAAAATGTATTTGATTATGATCACTATTACCCAATGGTTCAAATATTTTTACATTGTCCACTAATTCTTTTTGTGATGACAAAACTATATCTAATACATTTTCTCCCCTGGTTGGTTCTAGTACGTGCTGAGTAAGAAAGCTATCCTGGATTAAACAGAAATTGTTGATCCTCAATCCCTATGCTCTCTAGAGAATTCCATTGTATGTGTCCATGGTTAAAATCTCCCATTATGATACATTCCCCTTTACTAACTGCCTTTATAGCGTTTTTTATTTTTGTGTTGTCCTCTTCGTTTATGTTTGGACTTCGGTAAACTAATCCAATAGTTAATTTTGAATTTCCTGAAACAATTTTGCACCAAACAGCTTCATCGCAATCTGCTTCCCTTTCTAGTTTTATTTCATAAGCCTGAATAGATTCTTTAACATATAAAATAACTCCCCCACCCCTTCTTCCTATTCGATCTTTCCTAAACATTACGTATCCTGTCAGTCCTAATTCAGCATCTGTTATATCTATGTTGGCCCATGATTCAGTTATACCAATTATGTGAGGGTCAATATCTTCTACCATAATGTTTAATTCGTTTTTCTTATTTACTATGCTCCTTGCATTTAAACATACGCATCTATAACCTTTTTCAGAGATGTTTTTCGGATGATTTGATATTGGTTTATCTGTGCTAGTGGCCTCTTGTTCTGCTTGAGACACCTCTAGGTAACCCCCCTGCACTTCTAGTTTAAAGAATGTTTACTTCCAAAAATATTTGTCATTGTACCCAAGTCGCTATCTACTGCTGCTGAAAGTTTGTCCGCGAATACTGCCGCCCCCTTTCCACTTAAATGAAGCCCATCCTTCATGTACATATCAGCCCTCCCAACAAAACTTCCCCATAAATCCACAAATCCAACTTCCTCTTCCCTACACAGCCTCTGGACTAACATGTTAATTGCCATCCCCCGACAATTTCGATATTTATGACCCCTCCTGCCCATTACAGGTAAAATTCCTGACAGTATTACCTGCTCAACCCGCGTCTGTTTTAGTGTTCTGACCAACTGCCTATATTTCCTAACTATGGCAGTTGTACCCTCCCTCTCTACGTTATTTGTCCCAACATGTACTAAAACAGATCCACCCTTACCCGAGCCTACGATGTTTTTTACCCTCTCAGTTATCGCCTCTATTTTGGCTCCAGGCAAGCAGACCACCACATCATCTCCCTTGTTTAAGACTCTGTCGGTCTTCCTAACTATCGAATCCCCCACAAACACCCTCGCTCTCTTCCTCACCCCCTCTATCACTGCTGCAGAATAACTCTTCCTTTCGATCCCCTCCATCACATTCTGTCCTGATCCCTTCCCTTCCGTCTCCCCCACTCCCTTCTCCTTCCCTTCTGTCTCCCCTACTCCCCTCTCCTTCACTCTGGTTGTTTTCCCTCCCGTCTCCCCCACTCCCTTCTCCTTCCCTCCTGTCTCCGCTACTCCCCTCTCCTTCACTCCGGTTGTCTTCCCTCCCGTCTCCCCCACTCCCTTCTCCTTCCCTCCTGTCTCCGCTACTCCCCTCTCCTTCACCCCGGTTGTCTTCCCTCCCGTTTCCCCCACTCCCTTCTCCTTCCCTCCTGTCTCCCCTACTCCCCTCTCTTTCACCCCGGTTGTCTTCTCTCCCGTTCCTTTCCTTCCCGTCTCCTTACGTCCTGTCTCCCTATGACATGTCACCTTCCCTCCTCTCAGCTTCCTCCCAGGCTGAGGTGAGCTCTCCCTAGCATCTCTTGTGTCTTTCCCCACTTTATCGTCTACTGTTCCCTCACCGGAACTACTGGCACAACTCCCCTGTTCCCTTCCCACCATTGCCACAACGAGCAGCCTCAGCTCTTCCAACTCCACCTCTAGTTCCTTCATCCTTGCGAATCCCCTACACTCAAAACTAAAACTATCTGCCTGGACCTCAGCCCAGGACTTCTCGCACCCAGACTTGACGAAATCTACCCAGTTACTACAACTGCCACAAATATGACATTTTAAGACACTCACAAATATTGTTTAAGTGACGATATATGGTGTACATGGAATTATAACATTATTTGACCTTTGACCTTGACCTGACCTTAATCTCGACCTTCCGGCAGCCTCCTCGCAAAAGTTTTGTATGGTCCTAAGGTACTACTAAAATACAGACCAGTAGAGGCAGCGTGCACAGGTATTCGCTATAAGCTCTTCACGTGGAGCTACAATATGTATATATATATATATATATATATATATATATATATATATATATATATATATATATATATATATATATATATGTATATGTATATGTATATGTACATGTATATTATATATATATATATATATATATATATATATATATATATATATATATGTATATGTATATGTATATGTATATGTACATGTGTATATATATATATATATATATATATATATATATATATATATATATATATATATATATATATATATATATATATGTATATATATATATAATGGCTCATTCCAGGCTATGACAGATTAACAAACATTATAAGTGATTTGATTCGTATCCAAAGAGGAACAAAAACATAATTATTCGAATATGCGTGCGTGCGTGCGTGCGTGACACGTCCTGGTGGCTCGGTGTGACTCTGTAGCCAACCAGCGACAGGCAACAAAGGTCATGTCTCCGTTACACGTCCTTACACGTAACGTGTGTTACACGAATGTAGGGCACAGTAAGTTTACATAAGTAAGTTTAACAAAATCCTATGATCTGACACAAGCGCATTAGACCAGTCGCATTGCCACGTTTGTAGATGCTGCTGACAGTGAAATTGTTGATTTTTTAAAGATTTTAATTGGAGGAAGGATATTTGTTTTTTTTTGGCCACCAGACGCGTGTGCATTGCATGTACACATTGGTAAACATTGACGGGTGTCGTACATACCTTTTACAAGAGCTGACAATGTATAACTTTTAATTAAACTCGATCAGCATGTCAACGAGATGATAACAGCGGCAGGTAATGTTTCAGAATGTTTGATGGTCACGTTATCTTGTAATCATGAAAACATTAACATAGCCAGCAATATTTAAATCATCTGTAGACTAATCCCTGCTGAGGCGGACCGTGACAGCAGAGGCTGCGTGTAGAAGCACAACGTATGAACTGTTTACACGGACCTACTGTCAGAACTAACAAAGTACAGACGGTGGCCTAATCATAGCTGAAATTATCATCGTTTTTATCGTAAAAAGTATTGGCGGATGTCTTTATTTGTCAGATTATTACAAATCAAAACTTAGCTATTTTCATTTGGATGATTTCTTGGTCTCTCAATACTTGCTGTAAAGTATACTTTATATGTCGTAAAATGTGTCGCAATATCCAGTCATTGAAATGAAGTAATCTTAATGTGTCGTAACATGTATCGCAATGTACAATAAAACAGTCGTAGCTCGATTTAAAAAAGGAACAAGGCGTTGATCGTTGATTTTTGCACAATTTCTGACAGTAAATATACTACAGTACTGAAGAATAAAACACCAAGCACGACACTCATATATTCAGAGAATTGATGCATTATATTAAATGAAGCCGGCAATTGGTGTGTACTAGCCAGGCTGCTCGGCGTTGCACGGTACAGTAGGCAGCCACTGCAAGAGCTGATGGCTAGGAACTTCCCAAATTTTTGTAGGGTAACGCCAATGACAATGACAACTTCATGTCACAAAAATCAAGTGTTCGTAGAAACATATGTAGACGTTTGGCGAAGATCACGTAACTCGGAACAACTGCATAAAACACGTATAACGTTGTTAACAGTTACACGTAACTAAGAACACCTATTGTTCTGAATTCTTGAAAACGACAGTGCTCCTTACCTTGAAGGCGAGAGCGTTCCTTACCTTGATGACAACAGTGGCCAATGCCTTGAAGACGACAGTGTCCCTTACGTTGTTGACAACAGTGACCCACACGTTGAAGACGAGAGTGTCCCTTACTTTGAAGACGAAACTGGCCCACACATTGAAGACGACAGTGTCCCTTACGTTGATGACAACAGTGGCCAATGCCATCAAGACGACAGTGTACCTTACGTTATTGACAACAGTGACCCACACATTGAAGACGACAGTGTTCCTTACCTTCAAGACGACACTGGCCCAAACATTGAAGACGACAGTGCCCCTTATGTTGATGACAACAGAAGCCGACACATTGAAGATGACAGTGTCCCTTACGTTGACGACAACAGTGACCAACACACTGAAGACGACAGTGTCCCTTACATTGATGAAAACAGTGAGACACACATTGAAGACGAAAGTGTCCCTTACGTTGACTACAATAGTGAGCCACACATTGAAGACGAAAGTGTCCCTTACGTTGATGACAACAGTGATCCACACATTGAAGACGACAGTGCCACTTATTTTGATGAAAGAAGAGGCCCACACCTTGAAGACGACAGTGTCCCTTACGTTGATGACAACAGTGACCCACACATTGAAGACGACAGTGTTCCTTACTTTGATGACAACAGTGACCCACACCTTGAAGACGACAGTGTCACTTATCTTGATGACAGCAGAGGCCACACCTTGACGACGACATTGTCCCTTTCGTTGATGTTAACAGAGACCCACACATTGAAGACGACATTGCCCCTTACGTTGTTGACAACAGTGGCCCACACATTGAAGACGAGAGTGTCCCTTAAGTTGATGAAAACAGTGATCCACACATTGAAGACGACAGTGTCCCTTCCGTTGATGACAACAGTGGCCCTCACATTGAAGACGACATTGTCCCTCGCCTTGATGACAAAAGTGGCCCACACATTGAAGACGACATTGTCCCTTAAGTTGATGACAACAGTGGCCAACACCTTGAAGACGAGAGTGTCCCTTACGTTGATGACAAAAGTGACCAACACATTGAAGACGACAGTGTCCCTTACGTTAGCGACAACATTGGCCCACACCTTGAAGACGACAGTGCCCCTTACGTTGTTTACAACAGTGGCCCACACATTGAAGACGACAGTGTCCCTTAAGTTGATGACAACAGTGATCCACACATTGAAGACGACAGTGTCCCTTCCGTTGATGAAAGCAGTGGCCCACACCTTGTAGACGACAGTGCCTCTTATCTTGATGACAACAGTGGCTCACACATTGAAGATGACAGTGCAACTTACGTTGATGACAACAGTGGCCCACACATTGAAGACGACAGTGTCCCTTACGTTGATGACAACAGTGGCCCACACATTGAAGACGACATTGTCCATTAGTTTGATGAAAAGAGTTGCCCACACCTTGAAGACGACAGTGCCCCTTACAATGATGACAACAGTGACCCACACATTGAAGACGACAGTGTTCCTTACGTAGATGACAACAGTGATCTACACCTTGAAGATGAGAGTGTCCCTTACGTTGATGACAACAGTGGCCCTCACATTGTAGACGACAGTGCCTCTTATCTTGATGACAACAGTGGCTCACACACTGAAGATGCCAGTGCAACTTACGTTGATGACAACAGTGGCCCACACATTGAAGACGACAGTGGCCTTTAATTTGATGACAACAGTGGCCCACACCTTGAAGACGACAGTGCCACTTATCTTGATGACAGCAGAGGCCACACCTTGAAGACGACATTGTCCCTTTCGTTGATGTTAACAGAGACCCACACATTGAAGACGACAGTGTCCCTTACGTTGATCACAACAGAGACCCACACTTTGAAGACGACAGTGTTCCTTACGTTGGTGATAACAGTGACCTACATCTTGAAAATGAGAGTGTCCCTTACGTTGTTGACAGCAGAGGCCCACACCTTGAAGACGACAGTGTCCCTTTCGTTGATGACAACTGTGACCCACACATTGAAGACGAGAGTGTCCCTTAAGTTGATAACAACAATGGCCCACACCTTGAAGTCGACAGTTCCCCTTATCTTGATCATAACAGTGACCCACACATTGAATAAGACAGTGCCCATTACGTTGATGCCAACAGTAACCCACACCTTGAAGACGAGAGTGCCACTTACCTTGAGGACAACAGTGGCCCACACTTTGAAGACGACAGTATCACTTAAGTTGACGAAAACAGTGGCCCACACTTTGAAGACGACAGTGTCCCTTAAGTAGATGACAACAGTGACCCTCACGTTGAAGACGACAGTGTCCCTTACGTTGATGACAACAGTGACACACACACACATTGAAGACGACAGTGTCCCTTACGTTGACGACAACTGTCACCCACACATTGAAGACGACATTGTCCCTTACGTTGATGACAACAGTGGCCCACACATTGAAGACGCCCTTCCCCTTACCTTGATCAGAACAGCAGCTCACACATTGAAGACGACAGTGGCCCTGATGTTGTTGACAACAGTGGCCCACACATTGAAGACGACATTGTCCCTCGTCTTGATGACAAAAGTGGCCCACACACTGAAGACGACATTGTCCCTTAAGTTGATGACAAGAGTGACCAACACCTTGAAGACGAGAGTGTCCCTCACCTTAATGACAAAAGTGGCCCACACATTGAAGACGACAGTGTCCCTTAAGTTGATGACAACAGTGACCAACACCTTGAAGACGAGAGTGTCCCTTACGTTGGTGACAAAAATGACCCACATATTGAAGACGACAGTGTCCCTTACGTTGGCGACAACATTGGACCACACCTTGAAGACGACAGTGCCACTTATCTTGATGACAGCAGAGGCCCACACCTTGAAGACAACAGTGTCCCTTTCGGTGATGATAACAGAGACCCACACATTGAAGACGACAGTGTCCCTTACGTTGATGACAACAGTGGCCGACACCTTGAAGCCGAGAGTGTCCTTTATGTTGATGACAACAGTGGCCCACACCTTGAAAACGACAGTGCCACTTATCTTGATGACAGCAGAAGCCCACACATTGAAGACGACAGTGTCCCTTACGTTGATGACAACAGTGACCCACACATTGAAGACGACAGTGTTCCTTAAGCTGATGACAACAGTGACCTACACCTTGAAGATGAGAGTGTCCCTTACGTTGTTGACCGCAGAGGACCACACATTGAAGACGACAGTGTCCCTTCCGTTGATGACAACAGTGGCCCACACATTGTAGAGGACAGTGGCCCTGACGTTGTTGACAACAGTGGCCCACACATTGAAGACGACATTGTCCCTCGCCTTGATGAAAAAAGTGGCCCACACATTGAAGACGACATTGTCCCTTAAGTTGATGACAACAGTGACCAACACCTTGAAGATGAGAGTGTCCTTACGTTGATGACAAAAGTGACCCACATATTGAAGACGACAGTGTCCCTTACGTTGGCGACAACAGTGACCCACACATTGAAGACGACAATTTCCCTTACGTTGATGACAACATTGGCCCACACCTTGAAGACGACAGTGCCCCTTACGTTGTTTACAACATTGGCCCACACATTGAAGACGACAGTGTCCCTTAAGTTGATGACAACAGTGATCCACACATTGAAGACGACAGTTTCCTTACCTTGATGACAAAAGTGTTCCACACCTTGAAGACAACAGGGCCCTTACATTGATGACAACAGTGGCTCACACATTGAAGATGACAGTGCAACTTACGTTGATGACAACAGTGGCCCACACATTGAAGACGACAGTGTCCCTTACGTTGATGACAACAGTGGCCCACACATTGAAGACGACATTGTCCATTAGTTTGATGAAAAGAGTTGCCCACACTTTGAAGACGACAGTGCCCCTTACAATGATGACAACAGTGACCCACACATTGAAGACGACAGTGTTCCTTACGTAGATGACAACAGTGATCTACACCTTGAAGATGAGAGTGTCCCTTACGTTGATGACAACAGTGGCCCTCACATTGTAGACGACAGTGCCTCTTATCTTGATGACAACAGTGGCTCACACATTGAAGATGCCATTGCAACTTACGTTGATGACAACAGTGGCCCACACATTGAAGACGACAGTGGCTTTTAATTTGATGACAACAGTGGCCCACACCTTGAAGACGACAGTGCCACTTATCTTGATGACAGCAGAGGCCACACCTTGAAGACGACATTGTCCCTTTCGTTGATGTTAACAGAGACCCACACATTGAAGACGACAGTGTCCCTTACGTTGATCACAACTGAGACCCACACTTTGAAGACGACAGGGTTCCTTACGTTGATGACAACAGTGACCTACATCTTGAAAATGAGAGTGTCCCTTACGTTGTTGACAGCAGAGGCCCACACATTGAAGACGACAGTGTCCCTTTCGTTGATGACAACTGTGACCCACACATTGAAGACGAGAGTGTCCCTTAAGTTGATAACAACAATGGCCCACACCTTGAAGTCGACAGTTCCCCTTATCTTGATCATAACAGTGACCCACACATTGAATAAGACAGTGCCCATTACGTTGATGCCAACAGTAACCCACACCTTGAAGACGAGAGTGCCACTTACCTTGAGGACAACAGTGGCCCACACTTTGAAGACGACAGTATCACTTAAGTTGACGAAAACAGTGGCCCACACTTTGAAGACGACAGTGTCCCTTAAGTAGATGACAACAGTGACCCTCACGTTGAAGACGACAGTGTCCCTTACGTTGATGACAACAGTGACACACACACACATTGAAGACGACAGTGTCCCTTACGTTGACGACAACTGTCACCCACACATTGAAGACGACATTGTCCCTTACGTTGATGACAACAGTGGCCCACACACTGAAGACGACCTTCCCCTTACCTTGATCAGAACAGCAGCTCACACATTGAAGACGACAGTGGCCCTGATGTTGTTGACAACAGTGGCCCACACATTGAAGACGACATTGTCCCTCGCCTTGATGACAAAATTGGCCCACACACTGAAGACGACATTGTTCCTTAAGTTGATGACAAGAGTGACCAACACCTTGAAGACGAGAGTGTCCTCACCTTAATGACAAAAGTGGCCCACACATTGAAGACGACAGTGTCCCTTAAGTTGATGACAACAGTGACCAACACCTTGAAGACGAGAGTGTCCCTTACGTTGGTGACAAAAATGACCCACATATTGAAGACGACAGTGTCCCTTACGTTGGCGACAACAGTGGCACACACCTTGAAGACGACAGTGCCACTTATCTTGATGACAGCAGAGGCCCACACCTTGAAGACAACAGTGTCCCTTTCGGTGATGATAACAGAGACCCACACATTGAAGACGACAGTGTCCCTTACGTTGATGACAACAGTGGCCGACACCTTGAAGCCGAGAGTGTCCGTTATGTTGATGACAACAGTGGCCCACACCTTGAAAACGACAGTGCCACTTATCTTGATGACAGCAGAGGCCCACACATTGAAGACGACAGTGTCCCTTACGTTGATGACAACAGTGACCCACACATTGAAGACGACAGTGTTCCTTAAGCTGATGACAACAGTGACCTACACCTTGAAGATGAGAGTGTCCCTTACGTTGTTGACAGCAGAGGACCACACATTGAAGACGACAGTGTCCCTTCCGTTGATGACAACAGTGGCCCACACATTGTAGAGGACAGTGGCCCTGACGTTGTTGACAACAGTGGCCCACACATTGAAGACGACATTGTCCCTCGCCTTGATGAAAAAAGTGGCCCACACATTGAAGACGACATTGTCCCTTAAGTTGATGACAACAGTGACCAACACCTTGAAGATGAGAGTGTCCCTTACGTTGATGACAAAAGTGACCCACATATTGAAGACGACAGTGTCCCTTACGTTGGCGACAACAGTGACCCACACATTGAAGACGACAATTTCCCTTACGTTGATGACAACATTGGCCCACACCTTGAAGACGACAGTGCCCCTTACGTTGTTTACAACATTGGCCCACACATTGAAGACGACAGTGTCCCTTAAGTTGATGACAACAGTGATCCACACATTGAAGACGACAGTTTCCCTTACCTTGATGACAAAAGTGTTCCACACCTTGAAGACAACAGGGCCCCTTACATTGATGACAACAGTGGCTCACACATTGAAGATGACAGTGCAACTTACGTTGATGACAACAGTGGCCCACACATTGAAGACGACAGTGTCCCTTACGTTGATGACTACAGTGGCCCACACATTGAAGACGACATTGTCCATTAGTTTGATGAAAAGAGTTGCCCACACTTTGAAGACGACAGTGCCCCTTACAATGATGACAACAGTGACCCACACATTGAAGACGACAGTGTTCCTTACGTAGATGACAACAGTGATCTACACCTTGAAGATGAGAGTGTCCCTTACGTTGATGACAACAGTGGCCCTCACATTGTAGACGACAGTGCCTCTTATCTTGATGACAACAGTGGCTCACACATTGAAGATGCCATTGCAACTTACGTTGATGACAACAGTGGCCCACACATTGAAGACGACAGAGGCTTTTAATTTGATGACAACAGTGGCCCACACCTTGAAGACGACAGTGCCACTTATCTTGATGACAGCAGAGGCCACACCTTGAAGACGACATTGTCCCTTTCGTTGATGTTAACAGAGACCCACACATTGAAGACGACAGTGTCCCTTACGTTGATCACAACTGAGACCCACACTTTGAAGACGACAGGGTTCCTTACGTTGATGACAACAGTGACCTACATCTTGAAAATGAGAG
Organism: Lamellibrachia satsuma; assembly: GCA_033239005.1. Lineage (NCBI taxonomy): Eukaryota > Metazoa > Annelida > Polychaeta > Sabellida > Siboglinidae > Lamellibrachia > Lamellibrachia satsuma. The sequence goes on from BSQZ01000059.1 coordinate 121,633, forward strand.
TGTCCCTTACGTTGTTGACAGCAGAGGCCCACACATTGAAGACGACAGTGCCCCTTACGTTGTTTACAACAGTGGCCCACACATTGAAGACGACAGTGTCCCTTAAGTTGATGACAACAGTGATCCACACATTGAAGACGACAGTGTCCCTTACGTTGATCACAACAGAGACCCACACTTTGAAGACGACGGTGTTCCTTACGTTGATGATAACAGTGACCTACATCTTGAAAATGAGAGTGTCCCTTACGTTGTTGACAGCAGAGGCCCACACCTTGAAGACGACAGTGTCCCTTTCGTTGATGACAACTGTGACCCACACATTGAAGACGAGAGTGTCCCTTAAGTTAATAACAACAATGGCCCACACCTTGAAGTCGACAGTTCCCCTTATCTTGATCATAACAGTGACCCACACATTGAATAAGACAGTGCCCATTACGTTGATGCCAACAGTAACCCACACCTTGAAGACGAGAGTGCCACTTACCTTGAGGACAACAGTGGCCCACACTTTGAAGACGACAGTATCACTTAAGTTGACGAAAACAGTGGCCCACACTTTGAAGACGACAGTGTCCCTTAAGTAGATGACAACAGTGACCCTCACGTTGAAGACGACAGTGTCCCTTACGTTGATGACAACAGTGACACACACACACATTGAAGACGACAGTGTCCCTTACGTTGACGACAACTGTCACCCACACATTGAAGACGACATTGTCCCTTACGTTGATGACAACAGTGGCCCACACATTGAAGACGCCCTTCCCCTTACCTTGATCAGAACAGCAGCTCACACATTGAAGACGACAGTGGCCCTGATGTTGTTGACAACAGTGGCCCACACATTGAAGACGACATTGTCCCTCGTCTTGATGACAAAAGTGGCCCACACACTGAAGACGACATTGTCCCTTAAGTTGATGACAAGAGTGACCAACACCTTGAAGACGAGAGTGTCCCTCACCTTAATGACAAAAGTGGCCCACACATTGAAGACGACAGTGTCCCTTAAGTTGATGACAACAGTGACCAACACCTTGAAGACGAGAGTGTCCCTTACGTTGGTGACAAAAATGACCCACATATTGAAGACGACAGTGTCCCTTACGTTGGCGACAACATTGGACCACACCTTGAAGACGACAGTGCCACTTATCTTGATGACAGCAGATGCCCACACCTTGAAGACAACAGTGTCCCTTTCGGTGATGATAACAGAGACCCACACATTGAAGACGACAGTGTCCCTTACGTTGATGACAACAGTGGCCGACACCTTGAAGCCGAGAGTGTCCTTTATGTTGATGACAACAGTGGCCCACACCTTGAAAACGACAGTGCCACTTATCTTGATGACAGCAGAGGCCCACACATTGAAGACGACAGTGTCCCTTACGTTGATGACAACAGTGACCCACACATTGAAGACGACAGTGTTCCTTAAGTTGATGACAACAGTGACCTACACCTTGAAGATGAGAGTGTCCCTTACGTTGTTGACAGCAGAGGACCACACATTGAAGACGACAGTGTCCCTTCCGTTGATGACAACAGTGGCCCACACATTGTAGAGGACAGTGGCCCTGACGTTGTTGACAACAGTGGCCCACACATTGAAGACGACATTGTCCCTCGCCTTGATGAAAAAAGTGGCCCACACATTGAAGACGACATTGTCCCTTAAGTTGATGACAACAGTGACCAACACCTTGAAGATGAGAGTGTCCCTTACGTTGATGACAACAGTGACCCACATATTGAAGACGACAGTGTCCCTTACGTTGGCGACAACAGTGACCCACACATTGAAGACGACAATTTCCCTTACGTTGATGACAACATTGGCCCACACCTTGAAGACGACAGTGCCCCTTACGTTGTTTACAACATTGGCCCACACATTGAAGACGACAGTGTCCCTTAAGTTGATGACAACAGTGATCCACACATTGAAGACGACAGTTTCCCTTACCTTGATGACAAAAGTGTTCCACACCTTGAAGACAACAGGGCCCCTTACATTGATGACAACAGTGGCTCACACATTGAAGATGACAGTGCAACTTACGTTGATGACAACAGTGGCCCACACATTGAAGACGACAGTGTCCCTTACGTTGATGACAACAGTGGCCCACACATTGAAGACGACATTGTCCATTAGTTTGATGAAAAGAGTTGCCCACACTTTGAAGACGACAGTGCCCCTTACAATGATGACAACAGTGACCCACACATTGAAGACGACAGTGTTCCTTACGTAGATGACAACAGTGATCTACACCTTGAAGATGAGAGTGTCCCTTACGTTGATGACAACAGTGGCCCTCACATTGTAGACGACAGTGCCTCTTATCTTGATGACAACAGTGGCTCACACATTGAAGATGCCATTGCAACTTACGTTGATGACAACAGTGGCCCACACATTGAAGACGACAGTGGCTTTTAATTTGATGACAACAGTGGCCCACACCTTGAAGACGACAGTGCCACTTATCTTGATGACAGCAGAGGCCACACCTTGAAGACGACATTGTCCCTTTCGTTGATGTTAACAGAGACCCACACATTGAAGACGACAGTGTCCCTTACGTTGATCACAACTGAGACCCACACTTTGAAGACGACAGGGTTCCTTACGTTGATGACAACAGTGACCTACATCTTGAAAATGAGAGTGTCCTTACGTTGTTGACAGCAGAGGCCCACACATTGAAGACGACAGTGCCCCTTACGTTGTTTACAACAGTGGCCCACACATTGAAGACGACAGTGTCCCTTAAGTTGATGACAACAGTGATCCACACATTGAAGACGACAGTGTCCCTTACGTTGATCACAACAGAGACCCACACTTTGAAGACGACGGTGTTCCTTACGTTGATGATAACAGTGACCTACATCTTGAAAATGAGAGTGTCCCTTACGTTGTTGACAGCAGAGGCCCACACCTTGAAGACGACAGTGTCCCTTTCGTTGATGACAACTGTGACCCACACATTGAAGACGAGAGTGTCCCTTAAGTTAATAACAACAATGGCCCACACCTTGAAGTCGACAGTTCCCCTTATCTTGATCATAACAGTGACCCACACATTGAATAAGACAGTGCCCATTACGTTGATGCCAACAGTAACCCACACCTTGAAGACGAGAGTGCCACTTACCTTGAGGACAACAGTGGCCCACACTTTGAAGACGACAGTATCACTTAAGTTGACGAAAACAGTGGCCCACACTTTGAAGACGACAGTGTCCCTTAAGTAGATGACAACAGTGACCCTCACGTTGAATACGACAGTGTCCCTTACGTTGATGACAACAGTGACACACACACATTGAAGACGACAGTGTCCCTTACGTTGACGACAACTGTCACCCACACATTGAAGACGACATTGTCCCTTACGTTGATGACAACAGTGGCCCACACATTGAAGACGCCCTTCCCCTTACCTTGATCAGAACAGCAGCTCACACATTGAAGACGACAGTGGCCCTGATGTTGTTGACAACAGTGGCCCACACATTGAAGACGACATTGTCCCTCGCCTTGATGACAAAAGTGGCCCACACACTGAAGACGACATTGTCCCTTAAGTTGATGACAAGAGTGACCAACACCTTGAAGACGTGAGTGTCCCTCACCTTAATGACAAAAGTGGCCCACACATTGAAGACGACAGTGTCCCTTAAGTTGATGACAACAGTGACCAACACCTTGAAGACGAGAGTGTCCCTTACGTTGGTGACAAAAATGACCCACATATTGAAGACGACAGTGTCCCTTACGTTGGCGACAACAGTGGCCCACACCTTGAAGACGACAGTGCCACTTATCTTGATGACAGCAGGGGCCCACACCTTGAAGACAACAGTGTCCCTTTCGGTGATGATAACAGAGACCCACACATTGAAGACGACAGTGTCCCTTACGTTGATGACAACAGTGGCCGACACCTTGAAGCCGAGAGTGTCCTTTATGTTGATGACAACAGTGGCCCACACCTTGGAAACGACAGTGCCACTTATCTTGATGACAGCAGAAGCCCACACATTGAAGACGACAGTGTCCCTTGCGTTGATGACAACAGTGACCCACACATTGAAGACGACAGTGTTCCTTAAGCTGATGACAACAGTGACCTACACCTTGAAGATGAGAGTGTCCCTTACGTTGTTGACAGCAGAGGACCACACATTGAAGACGACAGTGTCCCTTCCGTTGATGACAACAGTGGCCCACACATTGTAGACGACAGTGGCCCTGACGTTGTTGACAACAGTGGCCCACACATTGAAGACGACATTGTCCCTCGCCTTGATGACAAAAGTGGCCCACACATTGAAGACGACATTGTCCCTTAAGTTGATGACAACAGTGACCAACACCTTGAAGATGAGAGTGTCCCCTTACGTTGATGACAAAAGTGACCCACATATTGAAGACGACAGTGTCCCTTACGTTGGCGACAACAGTGACCCACACATTGAAGACGACAATTTCCCTTACGTTGATGACAACATTGGCCCACACCTTGAAGACGACAGTGCCCTTACGTTGTTTACAACATTGGCCCACACATTGAAGACGACAGTGTCCCTTAAGTTGATGACAACAGTGATCCACACATTGAAGACGACAGTTTCCCTTACCTTGATGACAAAAGTGTTCCACACCTTGAAGACAACAGGGCCCCTTACATTGATGACAACAGTGGCTCACACATTGAAGATGACAGTGCAACTTACGTTGATGACAACAGTGGCCCACACATTGAAGACGACAGTGTCCCTTACGTTGATGACAACAGTGGCCCACACATTGAAGACGACATTGTCCATTAGTTTGATGAAAAGAGTTGCCCACACCTTGAAGACGACAGTGTCCCTTACAATGATGACAACAATGACCCACACATTGAAGACGACAGTGTTCCTTACGTTGATGACAACAGTGACCTACACCTTGAAGATGAGAGAGTCCCTTACGTTGATGACAACAGTGGCCCACACATTGTAGACGACAGTGCCTCTTATCTTGATGACAACAGTGGCTCACACATTGAAGATGACAGTGCAACTTACGTTGATGACAACAGTGGCCCACACCTTGAAGACGACAGTGCCACTTATCTTGATGACAGCAGAGGCCACACCTTGAAGACGACATTGTCCCTTTCGTTGATGTTAACAGAGACCCACACATTGAAGACGACAGTGTCCCTTACGTTGATCACAACAGAGACCCACACTTTGAAGACGACAGTGTTCCTTACGTTGATGATAACAGTGACCTACATCTTGAAAATGAGAGTGTCCCTTACGTTGTTGACAGCAGAGGCCCACACCTTGAAGACGACAGTGTCCCTTTCGTTGATGACAACTGTGACCCACACATTGAAGACGAGAGTGTCCCTTAAGTTGATAACAACAATGGCCCACACCTTGAAGTCGACAGTTCCCCTTATCTTGATCATAACAGTGACCCACACATTGAATAAGACAGTGCCCATTACGTTGATGCCAACAGTAACCCACACCTTGAAGACGAGAGTGCCACTTACCTTGAGGACAACAGTGGCCCACACTTTGAAGACGACAGTATCACTTAAGTTGACGAAAACAGTGGCCCACACTTTGAAGACGACAGTGTCCCTTAAGTAGATGACAACAGTGACCCTCACGTTGAAGACGACAGTGTCCCTTAAGTTGATGACAACAGTGGCCAACACCTTGAAGACGAGAGTGTCCCTTACGTTGATGACAAAAGTGACCAACACATTGAAGACGACAGTGTCCCTTACGTTAGCGACAACATTGGCCCACACCTTGAAGACGACAGTGCCCCTTACGTTGTTTACAACAGTGGCCCACACATTGAAGACGACAGTGTCCCTTAAGTTGATGACAACAGTGATCCACACAATGAAGACGACAGTGTCCCTTCCGTTGATGAAAGCAGTGGCCCACACCTTGTAGACGACAGTGCCTCTTATCTTGATGACAACAGTGGCTCACACATTGAAGATGACAGTGCAACTTACGTTGATGACAACAGTGGCCCACACATTGAAGACGACAGTGTCCCTTACGTTGATGACAACAGTGGCCCACACATTGAAGACGACATTGTCCATTAGTTTGATGAAAAGAGTTGCCCACACTTTGAAGACGACAGTGCCCCTTACAATGATGACAACAGTGACCCACACATTGAAGACGACAGTGTTCCTTACGTAGATGACAACAGTGATCTACACCTTGAAGATGAGAGTGTCCCTTACGTTGATGACAACAGTGGCCCTCACATTGTAGACGACAGTGCCTCTTATCTTGATGACAACAGTGGCTCACACATTGAAGATGCCATTGCAACTTACGTTGATGACAACAGTGGCCCACACATTGAAGACGACAGTGGCTTTTAATTTGATGACAACAGTGGCCCACACCTTGAAGACGACAGTGCCACTTATCTTGATGACAGCAGAGGCCACACCTTGAAGACGACATTGTCCCTTTCGTTGATGTTAACAGAGACCCACACATTGAAGACGACAGTGTCCCTTACGTTGATCACAACTGAGACCCACACTTTGAAGACGACAGGGTTCCTTACGTTGATGACAACAGTGACCTACATCTTGAAAATGAGAGTGTCCCTTACGTTGTTGACAGCAGAGGCCCACACCTTGAAGACGACAATGTCCCTTTCGTTGATGACAACTGTGACCCACACATTGAAGACGAGAGTGTCCCTTAAGTTGATAACAACAATGGCCCACACCTTGAAGTCGACAGTTCCCCTTATCTTGATCATAACAGTGATACACACATTGAATAAGACAGTGCCCATTACGTTGATGCCAACAGTAACCCACACCTTGAAGACGAGAGTGCCACTTACCTTGAGGACAACAGTGGCCCACACTTTGAAGACGACAGTATCACTTAAGTTGACGAAAACAGTGGCCCACACTTTGAAGACGACAGTGTCCCTTAAGTATATGACAACAGTGACCCTCACGTTGAAGACGACAGTGTCCATTACGTTGATGACAACAGTGACACACACACACACATTGAAGACGACAGTGTCCCTTACGTTGACGACAACTGTCACCCACACATTGAAGACGACATTGTCCCTTACGTTGATGACAACAGTGGCCCACACACTGAAGACGACCTTCCCCTTACCTTGATCAGAACAGCAGCTCACACATTGAAGACGACAGTGGCCCTGATGTTGTTGACAACAGTGGCCCACACATTGAAGACGACATTGTCCCTCGCCTTGATGACAAAATTGGCCCACACACTGAAGACGACATTGTTCCTTAAGTTGATGACAAGAGTGACCAACACCTTGAAGACGAGAGTGTCCCTCACCTTAATGACAAAAGAGGCCCACATATAGAAGACGACAGTGTCCCTTAAGTTGATGACAACAGTGACCAACACCTTGAAGACGAGAGTGTCCCTTACGTTGGTGACAAAAATGACCCACATATTGAAGACGACAGTGTCCCTTACGTTGGCGACAACAGTGGCCCACACCTTGAAGACGACAGTGCCACTTATCTTGATGACAGCAGGGGCCCACACATTGAAGACGACAGTTGTCCCGGTATTGAAGACGTTGATGACAACAGTGACCAACACCTTGAAGATGAGAGTGTCCCTTACGTTGATGACAAAAGTGACCCACATATTGAAGACGACAGTGTCCCTTACGTTGATGACAACAGTGGCCCACACATTGAAGACGACATTGTCCCTTAAGTTGATGACAACAGTGACCAACACCTTGAAGATGAGAGTGTCCCTTACGTTGTTTACAACAGTGGCCCACACATTGAAGACGACAGTGTCCCTTAAGTTGATGACAACAGTGATCCACACATTGAAGACGACAGTTTCCCTTACCTTGATGACAAAAGTGTTCCACACCTTGAAGACAACAGGGCCCCTTACATTGATGACAACAGTGGCTCACACATTGAAGATGACAGTGCAACTTACGTTGATGACAACAGTGGCCCACACATTGAAGACGACAGTGTCCCTTACGTTGATGACAACAGTGGCCCACACATTGAAGACGACATTGTCCATTAGTTTGATGAAAAGAGTTGCCCACACCTTGAAGACGACAGTGTCCTTTACAATGATGACAACAGTGACCCACACATTGAAGACGACAGTGTTCCTAACGTTGATGACAACAGTGACCTACACCTTGAAGATGAGAGAGTCCCTTACATTGATGACAACAGTGGCCCACACATTGTAGACGACAGTGCCTCTTATCTTGATGACAACAGTGGCTCACACATTGAAGATGACAGTGCAACTTACGTTGATGACAACAGTGGCCCACACCTTGAAGACGACAGTGCCACTTATCTTAATGACAGCAGAGGCCACACCTTGAAGACGACATTGTCCCTTTCGTTGATGTTAACAGAGACCCACACACTGAAGACAACAGTGTCCCTTACGTTGATGACAACAGAGACCCGCACATTGAAGACGACAGTGTTCCTTACGTTGATGACAACAGTGACCTACATCTTGAAGATGAGAGTGTCCCTTACGTTGTTGACAGCAGAGGCCAACACATTGAAGACGACAGTGTCCCTTTCGTTGATGACAACTGTGACCCACACATTGAAGACGAGAGTGTCCCTTAAGTTGATAACAACAATGGCCCACACCTTGAAGTCGACAGTTCCCCTTATCTTGATCATAACAGTAGCTCACACCTTGAAGATGAAAGTGCACCTTACCTTGATGAAAACAGTGACCCACACATTGAATAAGACAGTGCCCATTACGTTGATGACAACAGTGACCCACACCTTGAAGACGAGAGTGCCCCTTACCTTGAGGACAACAGTGGCCCACACATTGAAGACGACATTGTCTCTTACGTTAATGAAAAGAGTGGCCCACACATTGATGACGACAGTGTCCCTTACGTAGATGACAACAGTGACCCACACACTGAAGACAACATTGTCCATAACTTTGATGACAAGAGTGGCCCACACATTGTAGACGACAGTGTCCCTTACGTTGATGACAAGAGTGGCCCACACATTGAAGACGACAGTGTCCCTTACGTTGATGACAACAGTAGCCCACACATTGAAGAAAACACTGTCCCTTACGTTGATGAAAACGGTGGCCTATTCTTGGAAGACGACATTGCCCTTTACCTTGATAACAACAGCGGCTCACACATTGAAGACGACAGTGGCCCTTATGTTGACGACAAAAATGGCCCACACATTGTAGACGACAGTGTCCTTTACCTTGATGACAACAGTGGCCGACAAATTGAAGACAACAGTGTCCCATACGTTGATGACAACAGTGACCCACACCTTGAAGACGACAGTGTCCCTTACGTTGAAGACAACAGTGACACACACACACACACACACATTGAAGACGAAAGTGTCCCTTACGTTGACGACAACTGTGACCCACACATTGAAGACGACAGTGTCCCTTACATTGATGACAACAGTTGCCCACACATTGAATACGACATTCCCCTTACCTTGACCACAACAGCAGCTCACACATTGAAGACGACAGTGGCCCTGATGTTGCTGACAACAGTGGCCCACACATTGAAGACGACAGTGTCCCTCACCTTAATGACAAAAGTGGCCCACACATTGAAGACGACAGTGTACCTTAAGTTGATGACAACAGTGACCAACACCTTAAATACGAGAGTGCCCCTTACTATGATGACAACAGTGACCCACACATTGAAGACGACAGTGCCCCTTACGTTGATAAAAAACAGTGGCCCACACCTTGAAGACGACATTGTCCCTTACATTGTTGACAACAGTGGCCCACACATTGAAGACGACAGTGTCCCTTCCGCTGATGACAACAGTGGCCACACATTTAAGAAAACAGTGTCCATTACCTAGATGACAACAGTGGCCACACATTGAAGAAAACAGTGTCCATTACCTAGATGACAACAGGGGCCCACACATTGATGACGACAGTGTCCCTTACGTTGATGAAAACAGTGGCCCACACATTGAAGACGACAGTGTCCATTACCTTGATGACAAAAGTTGTCCACACATTGAGGACGACATTGTCCGTTACGTTTATGAAAACAGTGGCCCACACATTGATAACGAAAGTATCCCTTACGTTGATGACAACAGTGACACACGCCTTGAAGACGAGTGTGCCCCTTACTTTGATGGCAACAGAGGCCCACACATTGAAGACGACAGTGTCCCTTACGTTGATGACAACAGTGGCCCACACATCGAAGACGACAGTGTCCCTTACGTTTATGACAACAGTGGCCAACACATTGAAAACGACATTGTCCCTTACGTTGATGAAAACAATTTTCCACGCGTTGAAGACGAGTTTGCCCCTTACCTTGATGAATACATTGGCCCACACCTTGAATGCGACAGTGTCTCTTACGCTGTTGACAACAGTGGCCCACACATTGAAGACGACTGTGCCCCGTACGTTGATAAAAACAGTGTCCCTTATCTTGAAGACGAAAAAATCCCTTAACATGATGACAACAGTGGCCCACATCTTGAAGACGAGAGTGTCCCTTACGATAATGACAACAGTGGCCCACGTCTTGAAGAGGAGTGTGCCCCTTACCTTGAAGACTAAAGTTGCCCACACCTTGAAGACGAAAGTGTCTCTTACGTTGTTCACAACAGTGGCCCACACATTGAAGACAACTGTGCCCCTTACGTTGATAAAAACAGTGGCCCACACCTTGAAGACGACAGTATCCCTTAAGTTGATGACAACAGTGGCCCACACCTTGAAGACGAGAGTGCCCCTTACGTTGATTACAACAGTGTCCCACGCCTTGAAGACGAGTATGCCCCTTACCTTGATGACTACAGTGGCCCACACATTGAAGAGGACAGAGTCCCTTACGTTGATGACAACAGTGGTCCACACATCGAAGACGACAGTGTCCCTTACGTTGATGACTACATTGAACCACGCCTTGAAAAAGAGTGAGCCCGTTACCTTGATGACAACAGTGGCCAACACCTTGAAAACGTTGTTGACAACAGTGGCCTACACATTAAAGACGAATGTGCCCCTTACGTTGATAAAAACAGTGGCCCACACCTTGGAGACGATTGTATTCCTTAAGTTGATGACAACAGTGAACCACGCCTTGAAGACGATTGAGCCCGTTACCTTGATGACAACAGTGGCCCACACCTTGAAGACGACAGTGTATCTTACGTTGTTGACAACAGTGGCCCACACATTAAAGACGAATGTGCCCCTTACGTTGATAAAACAGTGGCCCACACCTTGAAGACGACTTTATTCCTTAAGTTGATGACAACAGTAACCCACACCTTGAACACGACAGTGTCCCTTACCTTGATGACAACAGTGATCCAAACATTGAAGACGACAGTGTCCCTTACGTTGATTACAACAGTGTTCAACACATTGAGGAAGACAGTGCATCTTATGTTGATGACAACTGTGACCCAAACATTGAAGACGACAGTGACCCTCATCTTGATGACAAAAGTTGCCCTCATACTGAAGAAGGCAATGCCCCTTACGTTGATGATAACTGTGACACACACATCGAAGACGACAGTGTCCATTACGTTCACGACAACAGTGACCCACACTTTGAAGACGACAGTGTCCCTTTCGTTGACGACAACAGTGACCCACACCTTGAAGAAGTCAGTGTCCCTTACGTTGATGACACCAGTGACCCACGCATTGAAGACGAGTGTGCCCCTTACATTGATGGCAACAGTGGCCCACATATTGAAGAGGTCAGAGTCCCTTACGTTGATGACAAGGGTGACCCACACATTGAAGACGACAGTGTCCCTAACGTTGATGACAACAGTGGCCTACACATCGAAGACGACAGTGTCCCTTACGTTTATGACAACAGTGTCCCACACATTGAAAAAGACAGTGTCCGTTACGTTGATGACAACAGTGACCCGCGCCTTGAAGACCACATTGTCCCTTACGTTGATGACAACAGTGACCCACACCTTGAAAAAGACTGTGACCCTAACGTTGATGACAACAGTGGCCCAAACTTTGAAGACCACATTGTCCCTTACGTTGATGACAACAGTTACCAACACATTGAAAACGACAGTGCCCCTTAACTTGATGACAACAGTGGCCCACACCTTGAAGTCGACAGTGTCTCTTACGTTGATGACAACAGTGACCCACACATTGACGGAGACATTGTCCCTTTCTGTGTCCCTGATCTTGATGACAACAGTGGCTCACACTTTGAAGACGACAGTGTCCTTTACGTTGATGACAACAGTGGCCCACACATTGAAGACGACAGTTCCCCTTACCTTGATGACAACAGTGACCCACACATCGAAGACGAGAGTGCCCCTTACCTTGATGACAACATTGACCCACACATTGAAGACGACAGTGTCCATTGCGTTGACGATACCATTGGCCCACACCTTGAAGACGACTGTGCCCCTGATCTTGATGACAACAGTGGCCCACACATTGAAGACGACAGTGTCATTTACGTTGAAGACAAGAGTGACCCACACATTAAAGACGACAGTGTCCCTTACGTTGATGAAAACAGTTGTCAACACATTGAAGAAGACAGTGCATCTTACGTTGATGACAACTGTGACCCACACATTGACGACGAGAGTGTCGCTTACGTTGATGACAACTGTGACCCACACATTGACGACGAGAGTGTCGCTTACGTTGATGACAAGAGCGACCCATACTTTGAAGACCACAGTGACCCTCATCTTGACGACAATAGTAGCCCACACATTGAAGACGAGAGTGTCCCTTACGTTGATGAGAACAGTCACCTACGCATTGAAGACGAAAGTGTCCCTTACGTTGATGACAAGAGTGACCCACGCATTAAAGACGACAGTGTCCCTTACCTTGATGACAAAAGTGATCCACACAATGAAGACGACTGTGTCCCTTACCTTGAGGACAACAATGGCCCTCATATTGAAGGAGACAATGCCCCTTACGTTGACGACAACTGTGACAAACACATCGAAGACGACAGTGTCCCTTATGTTCATGACAATAGTGGCCCACACATTGAAGACGACAGTGTCCCTTACGTTGACGACAACAGTGGCCCACACATCGAAGACGACAGTGTCCCTTACGTTCATGACAACAGTGGCCCACACATTGAAGACGACTGTATCCCTTACGTTGATGACAACAATGACCCACACCTTGAAGACGAGAGTGCCCCTTACCTTGATGACAACAGTGGCCCTCACCTTGAAGACGATAGTGCCCCTTACCTTGATGACAACAATGATCCAAATATTGAAGACGACTGTGTCCCTTACGTTGATGACAACAGTGACCCACACATTGAAGACGACAGTGTTCCTTACGTTGATGACAACAGTGACCTACACTTTGAAGATGAGAGTGTCCCTTACGTTGATGACAACAGTGGCCCACACATTGTAGACGACAGTGCCTCTTATCTTGATGACAACAGTGGCTCACACATTGAAGATGACAGTGCAACTTACGTTGATGACAACAGTGGCCCACACATTGAAGACGACAGTGACCTTTACGTTGATGACAACAGTGGCCCACACCTTGAAGACGACAGTGCCACTTATCTTGATGACAGCAGAGGCCACACCTTGAAGACGACATTGTCCCTTTCGTTGATGTTAACAGAGACCCACATATTGAAGACGACAGTGTCCCTTACGTTGATGACAACAGAGACCCACACATTGAAGACGACAGTGTTCCTTACGTTGATGACAACAGTGACCTACATCTTGAAGATGAGAGTGTCCCTTACGTTGTTGACAGCAGAGGCCAACACATTGAAGACGACAGTGTCCCTTTCGTTGATGACAACTGTGACCCACACATTGAAGACGAGAGTGTCCCTTAAGTTGATAACAACAATGGCCCACACATTGACGACGAGAGTGTCGCTTACGGTGATGACAACAGTGACCCACACATTGAAATCGACAGTAACCCTCATCTTTATGACAACAGTTGCCCACACCTTGAAGACGACAGTGTCCCTTGTGTTGATGACAACAGTGACCCACACGTTGAAGACGACAGTGTCCCTTACGTTGATGACAACAGTGACCCACACTTTGAAGACGAAAGTGTCCCTTACGTTGACGAAAACAGTGACCCATACATTGAAGACGACAGTGTCCCTTACCTTGATGACAACATTGACCCACACATTGAAGACGACAGTGTCCCTTACCTTGATGACAACAGTGATCCACACTTTGAAGACGACAGTGTCACTTATGTTGACGACAACAGTGACCCACTCCTTGAAGACTACAGTATACCTTACGTTGATGACAAGAGTGACCCACACATTGAAGACGACAGAGTCCCTTACGTTGATGACAAATGTGGCCCACACATTGAAGACGAAAGTGTCCCTTACGTTTATGAAAACAGTGGCCCACACATTGAAAACGATAGTGTCCCTTACGTTGATGACAACAGTAACCCACGCCTTGAAGACGAGTGTGGCCCTTACCTTGATGACAACAGTGGCCCACACGTTGAAGAGGACAGAGTCCCTTACGTTGATGACAAGGGTGACCCACACATTGAAGACGACAGTGTCCCTAACGTTGATGACAACAGTGGCCTACACATCGAAGACGACAGTGTCCTTTATGTTTATGACAACAGTGGCCCACACATTGAAGACGACAGTATCCCTTATGTTTATGACAACTGTGGCCCACACATTGAAGACGACAGTGTTCCTAACCTTGATGACAACAGTGAACCACACATTGAAGACGACAGTATCGTTTACGTTGATGACAATAGTGGCCCACACCTTGAAGACGACAGTGCCCGTTATCTTGATAACAACAGTGGCCCACTCCTTGATAACAACAGTGGCCCACACCTTGAAGATAACAGTGCCCCTTACCTTGATGAAAACAATGCCCCATACATTGAAGACGACAGTGTCCCTTACGTTGGTGACAACAGTGACACACACATTGACGAAAACATTGTCCCTTACGTTGATGACAACGGTGACCCTCACATTGAAGACGACAATGTCCCTTACGTTGTTGACAACAGTGGCCCACCCATTGAAGACGACAGTGTCCCTTATGTTTATGACAACTGTGGCCCACACATTGAAGACGACAGTATCCCTTACGTTGATAAAAATAGTGGCCCACACCTTGAAGACGAGAGTGTCCCTTACGTTGATGATAAAAGTGAACCACACCTTGAAGACGACAGTGTCCCTTACGTTGTTGACAACAGTGGCCCACACATTGAAGACGAGTGTCTCTTACGTTGATGACAACTGTGGCCCACACCTGGAAGACGACAGTGCCCCTTACCTTGATGACAAAAGTGTTCCACACCTTGAAGACAACAGGGCCCCTTACATTGATGACAACAGTGACCCACACATTGAAGACGACATATATTGAAGACGACAATGCCTCTTACCGTGACGACGACTGTATTCCTGCGGGGTGACGACCTGCTGAGTGGCATTTGCATGCTTCCATGCACCGGAATATGTAGGTTTTCGGAGACGCTGTCACCCTGTGTGGTGACAGCAGTTGACACAGTTAGTTGACAAAATTTACTACACTTAGAACACTGGACAGTTGTGTGAGTAGCCATTATATAATATAATTTACTTAGTCATTACATAATATAATAGACTTAGAACACCGGACACTTGTTTGAGTAGCCATTATATAACTTTATACTCTTAGAAAACTGGACACACTGGGCACTTGTTTGAGTAGTAGTTGTATAATAAAATACATTTTGAACACTTATTTGAGTGGCCATTATATAATATTATATACTCAAAACACGGGACACTTGTGAGTAGCCATTATATAAAATAATACACTTACAACACTGGACAATTGTCTGAATAGCCAGTATATACTATAATACACCTAGAACACCGGATACTCGTTTGAGTAGTCATTATATAATATAATGCACTTAAAACACTGAACATTGTTCGAATTGTCATTATGTACTATGATACACTTAGAACACAGCGTGGTAAACGAGATTGTTTTTCCCCGACACTTCTGCTAAGCCATAATTTCACGCCGGCCGTGGCAGCACGGAAATTAACATTTTAGACAGCATATTTCACAAATTTGTCGTTGCTTCTTTTATCACATTCGTGACCTTCGTCGTAATAGCTGGTATATTTCTTTGCTGACGCCAATACTATTGCAACTGGTTTTTTTTAGCAGCAGACTTGATTATTGCAATTCCCTTTACCATAATATTGAGTGTCAATGACATCTTAAAACTTCAACTTGTGAAAAAAATGTTGGCAATGGTTGTTACTCTGTCTCTTCATTTCTCTCGCTCAGTGCTTAACCCCTCTTGGTTTGGTACTCTGCCGAGCTTGGGTCTCCCGAAGATTATAACGCAATAAAAGTATGTTATATATTATTATATAATATAAAATAAAAGTATGTTATACACTATTATATTATATAATATAAAAGCATGTTATATACTATTATATAATATAATACACTTGGAACACTGAACATTTGTTTGAGTAGCCGCTGATACACGTTTATATATTATTTCATAATGTATTATATGCGTATTACTTGTCGTTTGTGGTAGGATTAGTATAATATACTACAGTTCAGCATAACTATTGTTTTTTAAGGGTTCATATAATTTTATTTAAGAAATACCACGTATGTAAGACGTCTGTGAAAAATATCCATACTCTATAGACCATTCTAGTTATGTATCACTATTATTATTATTATTATTATTAAACAAACTGCCAAATGTGTGCAACTCAAGTTCATATTTTAACAGTTTAATTTTTGGATTTGAAAACAACTGTTTATTGACGAGCACGAGATCAAAGGAAAGTCATGAAACAATAGTAGCAAAACAAAACTTAATGTATTTATGCATGAGCAGGAGATCACACGAATGTCATGAAGCAATAGTAGCAATGCTTTCGTCTAAAGAAGGTAATGGAACTTAATGTGTTTATGCATTAGCAGGAGATCACACGAATGTCATGAAGCAATAGTAGCAACGCTTTCGTCTAAAGAAAGTAGCGGAACTTAATGTGTTTCAGGCAACCTGACTATTCTATATTCAAATGTTTTCACAAATCAGAGAGTTTTATATCAAATAAAGTTGATAACATACTGGTTTGACTAAAGGCAATAAAACACCTGTTTTCATTGTTTTGAACCTAGATGAACCAGAATGTTGTTCAAAATTCATCTGATTAACGCATGATTAATATGTTGTGTTGTCGTTTAACACAGGTTCCAGTTTTATTTATGATTCACCTTGTACCTTCACGGCAGGATGTATTACGTGACGTACCTTGTGTACACTGTGATGTATGACACTGCTGATGTTAGTTTTGTATAACACAGTCAAGATGATGACCAAGACAGCAAGGGGAACGAAGACAAACAGAGCGATGACCAGCCATGGCCGCTGAGTCTCTCTCGGTCGCTCTATTAGTAACAGCAATAACGTCTATATATTATGGTCGTTTCTCACGAAATTGAGGCAACCTTTTAAAAAGATGAATTTATTAAATGTTTTTTTTTATTTTCTGATAGCTTTTCCCACTTAATATATACATATTAAAGTTCCTAAACAAAATGTTCCAACAGTTTTAAGAAAAACCCTTCCTGTGGGAGGTCGTTGAAGTTGAAGCATTTTCTTTTCAACATCAAGTAGAAATCCACTCAAACTAATCTCGATCAAACGTACGTATGTAATTCCATTTTATATATGTGATAAATAACAGTTAGCCCATGTTAGGAACACACTGCTACTCCTATTACATATTGGCAATTGGGCGTTCCTGATGGACGTTTCGTTAGTGGAGCTACATTAATCATTGTATATATCTTTGAAATCTGCAGGTTTTTCGAAGTACAGGTCGTGTCAAACCTTGTCGAGTGAACACTACGATACCTGTTAATACATTATTGATATGCAGCTAAATTTGGAATGAGTGTACGGTACTCGTCTCAATCCTGAACTCTAAAATGTCCCGACCGTTTTATATAATGTATTATTATTATTTGATGCATATCTAGAATAATGTGCAAACAATACTGATCATTCACATTTTCACTATAAAACAGAAGAACTGTATGTATTTTCACTAATTGTGGTCAACACTTCCATGATAGCTTACATCACTTTTAAATTATTGGACTTGTTCATTGACAGTTTTATATGTGTAGCTATGAGAATTTTTATTGATAACAACAACCGGACACAGTGACAACAACCGGACACAGTGATAACAACCGGACACAGCGATAACAACCGGACACAGTGATAACAACTGGACACAATGATGACAACCGGACACAGTGATAACAACCGGACACAGTGATGACCACAGGATACGGTGAAAACAAACTTGTGCGGTGATCACAACCAACACGGTGACAAGACGTCGACTCTCACGTATGTTTGGACCAGGATGTCCAACAAAACCGAAGTAGCAGTCCTCCACTCTGCTGCAGAATGGCTCCCTCAGGTCGTCTCCGGTCTCGCCGACGGAGCACCAGCGACAACCGATCTGTCGGTGACACACACTGCAAGTCAAAGGCACCAGAGACATTTACTGCAAGCCAATGTGATATTTATTACAAACCAAAGACGTTCAATCTTAGCTGGGCTAAACTGCAGGGGTCTGGAATGTTGTTCCATACAACGTACTGCAAGACAAAAACGAATGTGACAGTTACTATAAGACATATGTCAAATTTACTGCAAGACAAAGCCATACGCGACATTTACAGTAAGGCAAAGACTGATATATATATATATATATATATATATATATATATATATATATATATATATATATATATATATATATATATATATATATATATATATATATTCAGATACAAGACTAAATGGAATATACATTATGTCCACAGTAACAAAACGTAGCAATGCTATAACATAGTATATTTTGTGTACAGTTTTAGAAGTATTACCTGCACAGTCGGTGGAGAAGAGCGGTAGAAAGAGGTGTGATGTTGAAAAGCTTTGAATGTATGAACGTGCTCAAGAGTTCAGTATTAGGTTCCAAACTGAGAGAGAGTAAAGGATTATTGGAATCGGAAAGACTAAAGACAATACCAAAGAACAAGTATGGAGCTAAAGACAAATAAGTTAAAAACAGTGTTCGTGCAAACAAAAGGACGTATATGGATGACTTCGCAAAACAAGCAGAGCATGCTTCAAACAGAGGTGAACAATGAACGTTGTTTACACTGACCAAGAAAATAAGTAATGAAAGCTGCATAAAAAGAACATCTGTCAAGAACAAAGATGGAGAAGACATAAAAGCAGAAGCAGACCAGATAGAGAGATGGAGAGAACACTTATCTGAGGTTCTGAACACAGAGGCACCCGACGATCCTGTTTATGTTCCGAACAATGAATTATTCGACATAGACATTGACACTAATTCGCCTACTATAGAAGAAATTGAAAAAAGTATAAAAGCGTTGAGAAACGGTAAATCACCAGGAGTTGATAACATACAGGCTGAAATGTTGAAAACACAGAGTAATATGGTAGCACGAAAACTTGAGGAAATGTTCAAATTAATATGGAAGAAAGAAGAAATACCTGAAGAATGGTAGAAAGGAGTCATCATTAAATTACCTAAAATGGTGACCTGGAGACGTGTAATAACTGGAGAGGTGTTACGTTGTTGTCAGTTCCCAGCAAGGTGCTGGGTAGGGTGATTATAGTCAGGATAAGAGATGCGCTCGATAACAAACTGAGGAAAGAACAAGCAGGGTTCAGAAGGGGGAAAGGGTGTATGCAGCAAATTTTCATATTAAGGAACATTATCGACCAGTGCCTCGAATGGAATAGCCCACTCTTCATCAACTAGGTGGATTTTAGGAAAGTTTTTATAGTATTCACAGAGAGAGTTTATGGAGAATTATGAAATACTATGGAATTCCATTCAAAATTATCAATCTTGTGAAACTGCCTTACAAAAACTTCAGATGTGCAGTTGAGCATAAAGGCAAATTATCAAAATGGTTTCATGTGATGTCAGGAGTGAGGCAAGGATGTGTTATGTCAGGGTTTTTATTTGTATTAGTGATAGACTGGTTTATGCGGAAAACAACTAGAAGGAAAAAAGGAGTTCAATGGGGATTAGATATGATGGAGGACCTAGATTTTGCAGACGATTTAGCTCCGTTATAAGCATCAAGGAGAAACTTACAACACAAGACAAACGAGCTAGAAGTTGACGCAAGGAGAACTGGATTACACATAAACACAGCCAAAACGAAAGTGATGAAGATCAAGACTGATGATAACCAACCAATTGTAATAGGCATAGACGATGTAGACTTATATAGGCTCAGTTATGGATGCAGACAAGGGTTCAACAGCAGATATAAGTGCACGCCTAAAGAAAGCGAGAGCAGCCTATTATAAACTGAGAAAAGTGTGGGCATCAAGCCAACACAGGATCTACGAGAGCAATGTGATGTCGGTTCTACTATACGGAGCAGAATGCTGGAAGGTAAACCAAAATGATGGACAAAGGTTCAATACAGGTTTATTGGCCACATCCTTCTGTTTGAAAATACAAAGGACTGCCGCATAGTAATGAATTGGACACCTGTGGGAAAGAGATCGACCGGAAGACAAAAAGAGACGTGGTGGCGAATGGTGGAAAAAGAACGAGATGCGTTTGGGTGGAAATCATGGGCAGAGGCGGAACAGAGGGGGCAGCTGACAGGTTAGAATGGTGGGCACTTGTACATGCCCTATGCGACACAAGGCGCCCAAGTGATCCGTAAGCCGTAAGTAATTACCCGCACATATCCACTTAACGTGCAGTTCCATCACTTTGAACACTATTGATCGAGGAAGCAGATATCTTTCACATTAAACTTGTACTTGTGCGTTGTTTAACTCGAGCATTGCAAGAATCAGTACATGAACCAGCAGCCAGCAAAGAGTAGTACTATTTATCGTAGCAGAGAGTTTCAAGAAACTCAGAACTGGCCTAAACATTTTCGTTGAACCCCCATGCACAAACACCTCCACCCCTACCCCACCCCACCCCATTAGTTAACATCTGACTCACTATTCTTCCTTCCGAGCGCCACATTTTGGCTGGAAGCACGGCTTGAGCGTGTCGACGTACATCATCTCGTTGTTGATGACTTTGTAAAAGAACCGGATCGGAGGGCACTGGGTGACGTTGCCGTCCCTGAGTGAACAAAACAAGCAGTTGTAAGGACGACGGACACTGAGTGAGGTTGCCGTCCCGATGTGAAAATAACCAACAAATGTAAGGACGGCGGACACGGAATGAGGTTGCCGTCCCTGAGTGAACATAATCAACAACTGAAAGGACGGCGGAAACTGGGTGAGTTAGCATTCCCTTGGTGAAAATAAAACAACTGTAAGGACTGCGGACACAGAGTGAGGTTGACTTCCCTTGGTGTAAAACCAGCAACTGTAAGGACTGCGGACACTAGGTAAGTCTGCAGTTCCTGACGTGAATACAACCAACAACTACAAGGACGGCGGAGGTTGTCGTCCCTTGGGGAAAACAATCAACAAATGAAAGTACTGCGGATACTAGGTAAGGTTGTCGTCCCTTGGGGAAAACAATCAACAAATGAAAGGACTGTGGACACTGGGTAAGGTTGTCGTCCCTTGGGGAAAACAATCAACAAATGAAAGTACTGCGGACACTGGGTAAGGTTGTCGTCCCTTGGGGAAAACAATCAACAAACGAAAGGACTGTGGACACTGGGTAAGGTTGTCGTCCCTTGGGGAAAACAATCAACAAATGAAAGTACTGCGGACACTGGGTAAGGTTGCCGTCCCTTGGGGAAAACAATCAACAAATGAAAGGACTGTGGACACTGGGTAAGGTTGCCGTCCCTTGGGGAAAACATCCAACAAATGAAAGCACTGCGGACAATGGGTAAGGTTGTCGTCCCTTGGGGAAAACAACCAACAAATGAAGGACTGTGGACACTGGGTGAGGTTGTCGTCCCTTGGGGAAAACAACCAACAAATGATAGTACTGGGGACACTTGGCGAGGTTAACGTCCATTGGGGAAAACAACCAACAAATGAAAGGACTGCGGACACTGGGTGAGGTTGTCGTCCATTGTGGAAAACAACCAACAAATGATAGTACTGGGGACACTTGGCGAGGTTAACGTCCATTGGGGAAAACAACCAACAAATGAAAGGACTGCGGACACTGGGTGAGGTTGTCGTCCATTGGGGAAAACAACCAACAAATGATAGGACTGGGGACACTTAGTGAGGTTAACGTCCCTTGGGGAAAACAACCAACAAATGAAAGGACTGTGGACACTGGGTAGGGATGTCGTCCCTTGGGGAAACTAACCAACAAATGAAAGGACTGTGGACACTGGGTAAGTTTGTCGTCCCTTGGGGAAAACAACAAACAACTGTAAGAACGCCGGACACTTGGTGATATTGTCGTCCTAGGAGTTAAACAACCAACAACTGAAAACACCGCGGACACTGGTGAGGTTGCCGTCCCTGTGTGAACACAATCAACAACTGTAAGAATGCTGGATACAGGATGTAATTGCTGTCCTCGGAGTGAAAACTAGTAACATATGTAAGGACTGCGGACAGTGGGCGAGGTGGTCGTCCCTGGAGTTAACACTACCAACAAATGTAATTAAGGGGGCCACTAGGTGTGGTTGCCGTGCCTGGAGTGAAGACAAATAACAACTTTAAGGACGGCGCACATTGGGCGAGGTTGCCGTGCCTGGAGTAAAGACAACTAATAACTTTAAAGACGGCGGACACTGGATGAGGTAGCCGTGCCTGGAATGAAGACAACTAAAAACTTTAAACACGGCGGACACTGGATGAGGTTGCCGTGCCTGGAGTGAAGATAACTAACAACTTCAAAGACGGCGGACACTGGATGAGGTTGCCGTGCCTGGAATGAAGACAACTAACAACTTTAAACACGGCGGACACTGGATGAGGTTGCCGTGCCTGGAGTGAAGACAACTAATAACTTTAAAGACGGCGGACACTGGATGAGGTAGCCGTGCCTGGAATGAAGACAACTAACAACTTTAAACACGGCGGACACTGGATGAGGTTGCCGTGCCTGGAGTGAAGACAACTAACAACTTCAAAGACGGCGGACACTGGATGAGGTTGCCGTGCCTGGAGTGAAGACAACTAACAATTTTAAAGACGGCGGACACTGAATGAGGTAGCCGTGCCTGGAATGAAGACAACTAACAACTTTAAACACGACGGACACTGGATGAAGTTGCCGTGCCTGGAGTGAAGACAACTAACAATTTTAAAGACGGCGGACACTGAATGAAGTAGCCGTGCCTGGAGTGAAGAAAACTAACAACTTTAGAGACGGCGGACTCTGGATGAGGTTGTCGTGTCTGGAATGAAGACAACTAACAACTTTAAACACGGCGGACACTGGATGAGGTTGCCATGCCTGGAGTGAAGACAACTGACTTTGGATGAGGTTGTCGTGCCTGGAGTGAAGACAACTAACAACTTTAAGGACGGCGGACACTGAATGAGGTTGCCGGGAACCAACAACTGCACCTTTAGCAATGCATGGCCCGCGTAGGACGAACAAACACCACGACCGTGTGTTAAGGTATTGATCGTAACTCTCAACACGGCTTAAAACACAACAGTTACGTTCAAAAGTATAACCCATCATTAAAGTATTGCGCATAACTCATCAGAAACGCTTGGAAGCACAAAGTAGCAGTGTTGTTAGTGCATCAACAAGCTCTATGTCTTGAATGAGAACGCATGTAAGATGCACACAGTTCATCGTTGGACACAGTGTTCATTTGTAGTCTTAATTCAATAAGAAAAACTTTATTTCACATTAAGGTATAAACGATATTTGGATTATTGTTTTGAGTCACATGTTGATAGCTAATATATCATAATTAATATATTACTGTTGCAACATTGTGTATGCATACATATGATTCACTGTACGTTTGATGCCCCACTACCGCCAGAACAGGATGCTGATTGTGTAATATTTTAGTTCACAATTTGACGTGTAACTAAGTCGAGCTTTCATATGAAACAATTCGAAAACAAGTGTTCGCAGGTTGCTGTGTGTTTGGCTTTGGTATTTTAGTGTCCTGAACTAGTTCTACCCGAGTAAACTCGTGTCGCAGACCTCCACGTTTGCCATTCGTTCTGTGAATCAGTGTGATTAACAATGTGGGATGTCGTTTTACCACATTCCCGGGACAAACAGTGCACCTAACAGGCGTGTATCTACTCAGCCTGAAGGTCTTGTAACGGTTCACCTACCAACCATGCGTGTATCTACTTGGCCTGAAGGTCTTGTAGCGGTAACACGGACACTCGCACTCAGACTTTGGTTGCTCGAGACACAATGAAGGGATGGACGATTCCTGCAAGAGAGTGCTGACAGTCACACAAAGTTCTTAGCACGACTTAATTACATTTGTAAGCCTTTCATTAATGTGCTTCTTAAATGTAGCATACACCATAGTAACATATATCACTGTTACTACTACTTCTACTGCTAAACTATTACTACTACTACCGCTACTACTTATACTACCACTACTATTACAACTATTACTGATACTACCACTACTATTACAACTATTACTACCAATTTACCAAGAACGAACAGAGATCAGCGTTCGTTAATCTCACTTAGAACGAACAAAGATCAACGTTCGTTGAACTCACACAGCCCAGAACGAACAGAGATCAACGTTCGTTGATCTCACCCAGAATGAATGGAGATTAGTGTTCCGTTGAACTCACACTGAACGGAAAGAGATCAGCGTTCGTTGAACGGATAGAGACCTGCGTTTGTTGATCTCATCCAGAAAGAACATAGGTCAGCGTTCGTTGATTTATCCCAGAACGGACACAGATCGGTGTTCGTTGAACTCACCCAGAAAGAACAAACGCACGCGTCTTCCTTTTTTTTCATATTATCGTTCTTCGTTATCACGAATATGTTCGTCTTGGCGACGTGAAATATCCTGAATCCAACATCGGCTGCTCCTATATCGTCCTTCCCCACAGATATTCCGTCCGTCATCTACAATCGAGTAACAACTGAAGACACTCATACACCCGCGCTAAAGCGTCTAACTGTTCCATTGCTAACCCTACACCAACATGTATATACTCAGGTACACACGCATTTACACAAGCACGCACTCACTCACATATACCTCACTCACACACACGCACGCACGCACGCACGCACGCACGCACGCACGCACGCACGCACGCACGCACGCACACATACAATCTTAATAGTTTTATAATTTAAGCGTAGCACGTTTTATCAACAAGAACGTGGTATATATAAATTGCTAAAACAATCAAGAGTCAACTAGAAACAAACGACAGTGTCTGGAGACATTTTGCTGGAGACTGTACACACTCAACTGTTGGACATCTATGAGAAAGGCCGGCGTGCGTCCACTGTCGACACCCACAACAGCCACGGCATCCACATGAACCACAACATCCACATGAACCACAAATACTACAACATCCACATAAACCACAAAAATTACAACAACCACAACATCCACATGAACCACAACAACCACAACATCCACATGAACCACAACAGCCAAAACAACCACAACAACCACACCAACTACAACATCCACAACAGCCAAAGCAAACACAACAGCCAAAACAACAACAACAGCCACACCAACCACAATATCCATAACAGCCAAACAACCACAATAACCACAACAGCCAAAACAACCACAACAGCCACAACAACCATAACAGCCATAACAACCACGACAGTCACAACAACCACAACAGCTACAACAGCCACACAAATCACAACATCCACAACAGCCAAAACAACCACAACGGCCACCAACACCACATCAACCACAACTTCCACATAAACCACAACAATCACAACATCCACATGAACCACAACAACCACAACAACTACAACAGCCACAACCACCACAACAATCAGTAGAATATTCATGTTTATCTTGTATGTCACAAACTCTGTGCGATGGGCTAAGTCAATACACGACGTTTTGTTCATGAAACCGCGCTTTATCAAATGTGCTGCGATTTCAACTTCCTGTAAACAAAGAAGTCATTGATGCATAACATAGCATAGCAATGTGGCTTGGTTCACATAATGAACAACCTAGTCTCGCTCGGCACTCGTCCATTCAGGATGAAATTTATGCGGTTCCGCGGCAAAGTTCGCTAAGCATTCAGCAATCGGATGATCGAGTTTCGCTAATAGCGAGCCAAGAATGACAAGTCTGATGTCGTGATGCTTGATTTGTCAAGCGCTTTCAATACAATGGACAACGCGTCCTTTGTGACTCGACTGGAACACTCAGTTGGCATCACAAACTCGGTCGTACGGTCGTACATCAACGAATGCTATCAGAAAGTCGCCGTGGACAGTGCCACAAGGGTCAGTGCTTGGTATATATATACATATATATATATATATATATATATATATACATATATATATAATATATATATATATATATATATATATATATATATATATATATATATATATATATATATACATATATATATATATATATATATATATATATATATATATATATATATATATATATATATATATACATATACATATATATATATACATATATATATATACATATATATATACATATATATATATATATATATATATATATATATATATATATATATATATATATATATATATATATATATATATATATATATATATATATATATATATATATATATATATATATATACATATATATATATATATATATATATATATATATATATATATATATATATATATATATATATATATATATATATATATATATATGTATATATATATGTATATATATATATATATATATATATATATATATATATATATATATACACTAGGCACGCTTTTTATACAGCAGAACGGACTGAGGTAAAGTTTCGAAACGGCAGCAAGAGGGTTCCAAACCGGATTCTCCAAGGGTTTCTAGGTTGCACACGACACGTACCACCCTAGTGATATGGACGTTCTCGATGAGAGGTTCGTGCCACTTGTCTCGGGGCGCCTTCATCATGCCGTCATACGCTACGATGTAGCCGGCGTGATCCAGTAGGATACACCTACAACCGTAATACAAACGCAGCCTTAGTCTCCAGCAAGATATACTTGCAATGTAATCGCAACAAAAATGTAGCCTTAAACTCTGACAAACCACATTCAAGTCACACAAGTGTGTAAAGAACGAATTGTGTTTCTTCATAAAAAATGTATAAGAAACGTATGCTATTTATGCTGTATGCATGATGTATTTGCCATGACATAACTAAGATAAACAATGAAATCCTGCACAAAGCTAATGATAAATGGCTACATATCATGGCTTAATCCCTATTAACAACCATTCCATCCAGTGAGGACACTCGGACACGCCACTTGATGCCAGCTGCGTGTATGCCGGGCGGGTAGACATCGACTTACTTAACAGCGACTGTGTGTGCAGGAAGAGTACACGTGGACTTACTTCATACCGTGTGTGTATGTGCAGGGCGGGTATATGCCGATCAGGGCAGAGTATATATATTCGATGCTGACGTCGATCGGCATCACGCCGAACAAGATGCGTCCTGGCTTCCCGTTTCTTAAGACATATAACAGTAGCCAAGGTGGCATGAGACTGCCATCCACCGCGGCACTCACCCAGCAGCCCGTGAACGACGTACAGTTTTACGCACACACGCACGCGCGGACGGGCGCACACACGATCTCACACTCACATTCTCTCTCAACACACAAACACACACTTACTCACACACACTTGCACCACCACTCCACAAACACACACACACACACACACACACACACACACACACACACACACACACACACACACACACACACACACACACACACACACACACACACACACACACACACACACACACACACACACACACACACACACACACACACACACACACACACACACACACACACACACACACACACACACACACACACACACACACACACACATTTTAACACACAAATATTCACACACACACACACACACACTCACAAACACACACACACACACACCCGCGCGCGCACACACACACACACACTTATAAACACGCACTCGTACACACTCACACACAAACACTCTCACACACACGGTCCCTCTCACACACACACAGACATTCATATACACACTCACTGTCTCAACAAAATTCTCTCTCAAATACACATTCACAGGCATACTTAAACAGGCATACTGTCTCACTCACACACACCCTGTGTATCAAACGCACGCACGCACGCACGCACGCACGCACGCACGCACACACATACTCACACTCATTTTCTCTCTCGTAATCGTAATGAATTTAATGACGGATGCTGGTGAAACTGGAAAGGAAAAGAATGACGTTGGAGGAACTGACCGGACTCTGGGCGCGAATAGTGCCTGCGAGATAGTCACGACGTAGCCGGCGCCCGACGCGTCCAGGTAGGGCCGGGTGACGGCGATACGGCCCGGCGCCTGCACCGCCATTTTGTACCTGCCGATAGACGGTGCCACTGGTTCAACGACACAACATGCACACTTTACATGCCACTCGCTCGGTCACTCGGCGGTGGCAGGTTTAACTGCTAACTCTACATCAATATGTATCCATGCGTTTACGCACATGTACGCATATGTACGCACGCACGCACGCACGCACGCACGCACGCACGCACGCACGCACGGACACTCGCCGATTCGCTGTGCTATGAGAAACGTGGCATAAAGGAAAACTTAAACGTTTTTTTACAGATCAGATCTGTTCACGGACTCAGTGGATCGATCTGTTCACTAACCCAATGGATGGATCTGTTCACGGACTCAATGGACTGATCTGTTCAAGGACTGAATGGACGGATATGTTCACTGACTGAATAGACAGATATGTTCACTGACTCAATGAACGGATTAGTTCACGGAATCAATATACATATATGTTCGTTGACTCAATGTATCTGTTCACGAACTCAGTGGATGGATCTGTTCACGGACTCAGTGGATATACCTGTTCATGGGCTCGGTGGATAGACCTGTTCACGGATTCAATAGATGGACCTTTCCAATGACTCAATTGACGTTTCTTTTCCCGGCCTCAATGGAAATATCTATTCAGTGACTTAATGACCGGACCTATTGACAAACTCAATGACAGAATCTGTTCACGGATTAAATGGATGGATATGTTCATGGACGCAATGGATGTATGTGTTCAGTGATTCGATGGACGCGTTTGTTCAGAATCAGTGGATAGATAGGTATACATACTCAATTGATGGTTATGTTCACAGAGTCTGTGTATATATATATGTTAACGGATTCAGTGGATGGATCTGCTCATGGACCCGATGGACGAATATTTTAATGTTCTCAATGGACGTATCTGTTCACATGCTCAGTTGATGGATCTGTTCACGGACCCGATGGACGAATATGTTCACGGACTCAATATATGGATATGTTCACGGACTCAATTGGTGGTTATGTTCACAGACTCAGTGGATGGACCTGTTCACTGATTCAGTTCATGGATCTGTTCACAGACTCTGCGGATGGATATTTTCCCGGACTCAATGGATGGTTATGTTCACGGACTCAGTGGATGGACCTGTTCACTGATTCAGTTCATGGATCTGTTCTCGGACTCAGTGGTTGGATATCTTCACGGACTCAATGGAAGTATCTGTTCCCCGACTCAATGATTGGACATGTTCTTGGATTCATTGGAAGGATATGTTCACGGACTCAGTGCAAATATCTGTTCAGTGATTCAATTCTTGGATCTGTTCCCATACTCAGTGGTTGGATCTCTTCACCGACTCAGTGAATGTATATGTTCACGGACTCAATGAATGGATCTCTTCACGGACTCAATGAATGGACATGTTCAGGGATTCAGTGGGTGGATCTGTTCCGGACTTACCACATTCGTGACTGTGGGTCGTAGCCCTTCCTAAACGTGGCGGCAGGAAACGACCTAACCATCTTGTTGTTGACGGCCAGGTAGCTCCAGACGGCCATGGAGAGCTTAGCCGTCGTCCTCCAGTGGGTGTCCATGATGGAAGTAATGCGAACGGCGTCGATCACACCTGGCTGAAGTAATTTTTTTCTGTATCGATTTCAACTGAAGTAATGGTGACCGCAGTGCGGGAGCCAAGACCAGCTCAAAATGTTTTTGTTCAACTACACAATTGACTTGCCACTATAGGCTACTCAGGGATGTATCTGGAACAAGTCTAGACAAGTACAACTAAATTTTGGTATCACAAAAATGTTACAGCTAAGTTTCCATTACGGGTTTTGTAGCCCAAAAATAAAATCTTAAAAAAACAAAGAACCGTTTTCGTCAACTCAGACAGCTCAGATTATATTCGAATTGTTGTCATCCTGTCACCATTGTATTAGATTTGTATTATATTAGTTATTGTATTAGTTATTGTAATTGTGCACTGTTTGATAAAAGCAAGACACTTCGCACATGTATTCTACATACGAAGGGATAATTTTGAAGATTTGAGGCACTCCAGATTTTGCTGCGTTAAAATGGCCGCCAAATTCAATTTCACCATATCTTAATAACTGCGATACGTAGAGCCATAATTACGATGTCCAGGTTTTATGGGTCAAAGATTTATTTCTGAACTTGAACTTTGAACTCCGACATTCACATCAGCCATTTTTAAAGATGGCGGTCGCCAATACAAAAGCAAGACATCTTAGCGACTACGTCACGTAGAGCCATAATTTGCCTGTATTTGTATATATTTTTGGGTAGCGATTTCAAACATGTTACATTTGACCTTCGCTGACATTCATATATCTGCCATTTTTTAAAGATGGCGCCCGTCAAAACCTATTATTCCATATCTTATGAACTACATAACCTAGAGCCACAAAGTTGATGTAAGAAAATAGGATTTGCCACGATTTGAAATATATTAATTTTGACTTTCGTTGCCACGGAGAATGTCACGACAGTCTTAATCGGAACAGCACGGACTCGTTGCCACGGGGGATTTCACTACATTCTTATCCGGAACAGCAGGTTCTCGTTGCCACGGAGGATGTTGCAACAGTCTTAACAAGAACAGCAGGGACTCGCGTGGCCACGAAGGATGTTGCAACATTCTTAACTGGAACAGCAGGGATTCGTTGCCACGGAGGTTGTTACAACAGCCTTACCTGAAATAGCAGGGATTCGTTGACACGGAGGTTGTTACAACAGCCTTACCTGGAATATCAGGGATTCGTTGCCACGGAGGTTGTTACAACAGCCTTACCTGGAATAGCAGGGATTCGTTGCCACGGAGGTTGTTACAACAGCCTTACCTGGAATAGCAGGGATTCGTTGCCACGGAGGTTGTTACAACAGCCTTACCTGGAATAACTGAGATTCGTTGCCACGGAGGTTGTTACAACAGCCTTACCTGGAATAGCAGGGACTCGACGCCACGCAGGATGGTTTCCTTGTAGAGATTCAGCAGCGCCGGCGTTTCCTCGTCCAGTATGTAGCCGAAGCTGTCTCTGAACGCCGCCGACGGAAACTTCACCCACGGGTGTTCTGTAGACAGTCACATTGGAAATTTCACCCAGAGTGTTCTGTAGACAGTCACATTGGAAACGTCACCCCCGAGTGTTCTGTTGACAGTCACATTGGAAACTTCACCCCCGAGTGTTATGTTGACAGTCACATTGGAAACGTCACCCCCGAGTGTTCTGTTGACAGTCACATTGGAAACTTCACCCCGAGTGTTCTGTAGACAGTCACATTGGAAACGTCACCCCCGAGTGTTCTGTTGACAGTCACATTGGAAACGTCACTCCCGAGTGTTGTGTTGACAGTCACATTGGAAACTTCACCCCCGAGTGTTCTGTAGACAGTCACATTGGAAACGTCACCCCCGAGTGTTCTGTAGACAGTCACATTGGAAACGTCACCCCCGAGTGTTCTGTTGACAGTCACATTGGAAACGTCACTCCCGAGTGTTCTGTTGACAGTCACATTATCAACTTAGTCGCGTTCGAAACAAGTGTTCCATAGACGGTAACATCCGACATTTAACACATGCGTGTTCTGTACACAGTCACATTGGACATTTAACCCCAGAGTATTCTGTGGAAAGTCACATTGGAAACTTAACCCCAATTGTTCTGTGGACAGTCACATTGGAAAGTGAAGTCCCGGTTGTTCTGTGGAAAGTCACATTGACAACTTAACCCCAATTGTTCTGTGGACAGTCACATTGGAAACTGTAGTCCAGGTTGTTCTGTAGAGAGGCACATTATCAACTTAACTCTGGAGTGTTCCTTAGACAGTCACTTTGGAAACTTAACCCACGAGTGTTCTGTAGAGAGGCACATCATCAACTTAACTCTGGAGTGTTCCTTAGACAGTCACTTTGGAAACTTAACCCACGAGTGTTCTGTAGAGAGGACACATCATCAACTTAACTCTGAAGTGTTCCTTAGACAGTCACTTTGGAAACTTAACCCACGAATGTTCTGTAGAGAGGCACATCATCAACTTAACTCTGTAGTGTTCCTTAGACAGTCACTTTGGAAACCTAACCCACGAGTGTTCTGTAGAGAGGCACATCATCAACTTAACTCTCGAGTGTTCCTCAAACAGTCACTTTGGAAACTTAACCCACGAGTGTTCTGTAGAAGTCGCATTAGAAACTCAACCCCAAGTGTTCTGTAGAGTCACATTGGAAACTTAAATCCCGAGTGTTATATAGACAGTAGCATAATACATTTATGTATACCATCATTGGGCATCTAATTAACTTATATCGACCAAATATGTTATGCATCATTCAAAGTTTTAGTGGTGTAGGCTAACTCACTAGCTTGACTAGTTCATCAATGTTACACGTAGTTCATATCAAATTAAATCACAGTCCTTGTTCACTTGCCTCTCAGATATCATTATGCATCTTAAAATTTCGAAATACCTCAATTACCAAATTATTTGGTGCCTCAAACACGTTGCTTGCGCTAATGTGCGTTGCATCTTCGTGTACCAGGGGTACATGGCCATTGGTAAATGAATATTGTCCGAATCTCTACATAAGCAAAACATACATTGAGCTAGAACGTTAGTGACCATTTTCTTGTACACTGCACATAAGGCTTTTCAATAATTGAAACCCCTGAATATACTCCACACTAACCACCATACACCAAAGTAAGAGTGACGTCGTTGCTTCGACATCTAGCCCAACTATATTAATAATGTAAATCTGCAAAAACAAACAATTATAGACATGCATTGCTCCTGAATGTTGTCATACTCTGCACATATTATGACACATACTATTTTTTAGAATATATAATTTACTCCGATCGCGGAAACATGTATTATGATGACAAACTGTTATCGCATGTCGTACCTATGCTGACGGCCCTTTTGAAAAAACGACATTTCGTGACGTTTTTGTTCGCCAGCACGTTATGGTGCGTGTAGTGAACTGGCTGTTGGATTTGTTCTTTAAACCCGGCAATGTGGTCGTTTGTAGTGGACGTAATAACGGCGCAGACGGATTGATTGAAGCCTGACACCTGTCGACGTAGACACACACACACATCTAACGGGAAGGCACTATGACGTAATAACTTCGCAGATGGATTGGTTGAAGCTTGACACACACACACACACACACACACACACACACACACACACACACACACACACACACACACACACACACACACACACACACACACACACACACACACACACACACACACAAACACACACGCACGCGCACGCACCCCACACACACATCTAACGGCAATGCACTATGACGTAATAACGGCGCACACGGTTTGATGTAAGACTGACACCTATCGTTGTAGACACACAGTGGTCTCAAGACAAGGCGCTATGACGTCATAATGGAGAACAGGTAGTGATTGTAGCCTGATACCTGTCAATGTAGACACGCACGCACGCACGCACGCACGCACACATCTTATGGCAAGGCGCTATCAATTACACGTAGTTGTAACTTGTAATTTTATTATGCAACGATCGTCCAGCCTTAAATACGTACAATGGACAATTAACACGACGATTGGTCAGAACGTCAAAAATAAATAGGACAGTTTTACAATGGATCCTGATTACAAGTAGCCGCGTGCGCATTATTATATGGTTTAATGGTTCATAAGTTTTAAAGTTTTGTTTATTATATTTTTACTATAATATGCATGTGCAGTTTTAGCCCTATATTATCGACATTTGTTTTAGCTCCATATTATCGACAATTAAGCGCCATATATTATGAGTTTGTTTTAAATATCCTGTTTTATTATTGTTATTATCAAGGTTGAATTCTTTAACTATCATGTATCGGTATATTTGAAAAACTGGTAAAATATATTTCACCGTTTTTCGGTAAAACCTGGTAAGACTCACTCACCCCGTGCCAGATGTAGGTCGGGTTATGCACGACGACGTTAGCGCCGTCGAGGAAGGCGTAGCCGGACGAGAGGTACTGGGTCGACGTGATGGTCTTGTACCAGGCACGCCGCTGTGTGTGGGGGGCACATTATAGTGTTGTTACTTGCTCGCCTTGGATACGAAAAGGGTGGGTTTGGTTTTCTCGTGACAACACGCACGCACACACGCACGAAGGCGCGCGCACACGCACGCACACATCGTCATCTTACTGGATAGTCTAGACAATAACTATAAACCAATGGTTACTTAATGTGGAGATTATTACGGCGGTCCACGTGAAGTTAACAAAACATACATTTACAACAAACGTGCTTTGTTTATGTCCAATAACAATACTACGCGCATTCAAGAGGCATACATTGTACAGCTGGCATCACGTCCAGACAAGTATTACATTTATATAACTTGCACTTGATGTATTATTAACGAAGAGATATCCGCTCAGAGGATAGGGTGGAAGTAGATAAGGTAGATCTCGAGATGAACTGCGTCAAGAGAAATTTGGCGAGAATTGGGGAGTAGAGAAATAGAGCCAGATATAGTGGTGTGGAGGAACAGAGCTGTGGATATAGGTGGAGTGGAGAAATAAAGCCAGTTATATATTTGGAGTGGAGAAATAGAGTAATTGATATAGTGAGTGGATAAATAGAGCCATGGATATGGAGAGTGGAGCAATATAGTTATGGATATGGGGGAGTGGAGGAATAGAGCTAGGGATATGGAGGAGTGCATATATAGAGCAATGAATACGGATAATGGATAGAAATATACCTGGTAATATAGATGTAGTGGTGAAATAGAGCCAGTGATGTTGGTGGAGTGGAGAAATAGAGCTACTGATATAGATGGAATGGAGAAATAGAGCTAGTGATATAGATGGAGTGGAGAAATACAGCTATGGATATGGAGGAGTGCATATATAGAGCAATGGATACGGGGAATTGGAAAATAGAGCTATGGACATGAGGGAGTGGAGAAATAGAACTAGGTATGTGTGGATTGGAGAAATATAATTATGGATGGATGAGTACTGAAAGAGAGCAATGGATATGGGGGAGTGGAGAAACAGTTATCAATATGGCGGGTGGGGGGGGCAGAAATTTAGTAATGGATATGGGGAGTGGAGAAATAGAGCTATGGATATGGGAGTGAAGCAATATTGTTATGGATATGGAGAAGTGGAGAAATATAGCTAGATATATAGGTGGAGTGAATAAATATAGCCAGTAATATTGGCAGAGTGGAGAAATAGAGCTATAAATTTCTTCATGGGACAATAGAGCTAGAGATATGGGGGACTGTAGAAATGGAGACATGGATATGGGGGGAGCATAAAAGTAGAGCTAGTGATATAGGTGTAGTGGTGAAATAGAGCTAATGCTTTTGGTGGAGTGGAGAAATAGAGCTAGATATATGTGGATTGGAGAAATATAACTGTGGATATGGGGGAGTGGAGAAATAGAGCTAGATATATGTGAATTGGAGAAATGTAACTATGTATATGGGGAGTGGAGAAATAGAGTTATGGATACGGTGGAGTGGAGACATAGAGCCAGTGAAATTAGAGGAGTGGATAAATAGAGCTAGTGATATAGATGGAGAGGAGAAATAGAGCTACGGATATGGGGGTGTGAAGAAACCGAGTTATGTCAGCCTCAAGGTGCAGCTTCTTCCCATTAAGGTCGTCCGTTTCGTGTCATCCAGGTAGGCCTGATAACGCGTCCGTGACGCATGACACGACAGCATCAGGTCTTTGGTGATGTCGACACTGAAGATCCCGCCAACGGACACGATGTGGTCATGCACAACTCGCTGGGCTATGAAAGTATTTTCACAGAGGTTGTCTACCTCCATCTGCTGATTCACATAGAACCCACGTTCGATGCTGGCTTGTCCGTGTGAAAGCAGCAGCAGCATCTTTACTGTGCTCCAAAGATCGGCAAACTCAAGGCAGTACCTCTCAAGAAAGACGTCCACGCGGTGACCATTATCGAACGGATCGAATGCCGAAAACTCGTCCTTGTTCGGCAGTATTGCATACGTGACAAGAACCGTGTACTGGCGCAGAATGTCGCCACATTTCTCGGCCACCAGTTTGCCGTTGCACTTTGCGCAGCTTGGCACAAAAGCCATTTGGGTCCGCAGCCATCTGGCGTGGATTCAGGCACGACAGATTCCGCACAATGATGAATATTGTTGGCGCCGTGATCAAAATACGAGTGACGATCTCGCGTGAAAACGCCGAACATTCGTGACGCAGTCCCATGGCATCTCTGTCACTCACTTTCGATTTCGCCGATCGCTGCATCTGCTTCAGGTGTGCATCTGCCGTGAAGCCAATGTCGACGTCAGATGACTTTCTCATTAACGCTGAATCTAACAGGTTCAGTTCAGCGAGACTGGCGAGGCTGGTGTCATCTACGACGTCACATTTCATGAAGCAGTACAGCAGATGCTTCACCATTCGATGCAGATCACTCGCAAGAAATGGCAGAATGGGGCGATCCGTCTGGTAGCGCAGAAGGAACGGGGATATCGTCTTTGCCACTGAGACAAAGCAGTTCAACTTCACAGGGAAGAGAGGGTAGCAAGTTGCCTCTGACATGACACCGAAGGCTTTTGTATGTGGCAAAGCTTTCTTGGCGGCTGCAACGTACTTGCAGAGCTGTGGGAACTTCTCCAACAGGCGTTCTGCAGCTGGTACGTTCTCAAGCCAGCGAGTGTTACAGAAGTTCTGACCAAACAAATCACTCCCTGTGACTTTCGTATAGTCCTCGCGACGAGCAGGTGTCTCATTGAAAAGGGAGTGCGTTGATCTGAGGACGGCAGCGATGTCCCACTTTGTGGCGTTGCACGCGTGCTTGAAAGCTCCGTGCACAATGTGCAGACCACACGATCCAATGTTTAAGATCTGACAGTTGCACTCAGCCTTTACCTTCTGCTGGAGTTTCTCGTAGAATGCCCAGTTAACATTGGGCCCATCCATGGACACTTGCAGCAAATTCTGCAAACCGACGTCTTCCGTGCTCTCAAGGAAGTGTTCAAGGATATCAGCTGCCCTGTCATGTCCCATGAAGACAGAGCAAAGGTAACGGCTTGTCACTGGTCCACATTCGCACAAGGACGTCCATCTGCTTGTTCTTGGTGATGCTGTTATATGACTCATCAAACAGCAGCAAGAACGCATCTTGCTCCCGAACAGTTGTCAGCAACAATTCCTTGAAGTATGGAGCGAGTCCATGCCACATCATGTAGTTGGATTTTCGTTCACCGCAAGTGAATTTCGTAGCAATCGCGCTGTCGGGAAACATTGCAGCAAACAAGCGTGACGTGTTGTCGCTTGATTTGTAGCTATAATGAGCTGCACATATCTTCAACGTCCACAAGATCTCTGCCCGTAGAGTGTCTTGCTTGGATACAAAGGATGCGACATCAACAAGTGGGAGTGCAGCGTTGGTGTCTGCTTGTGGCTGTGCTGATTCAACTGCTGAAACAAACGATAATATGAAGTATCGTGTGATGTATGTATAAAACACAATATAAGTTATATCGCATACAAAATAACACAAGATATTCATAATGAATTCCTTTCCATCAATTTGTAATCCATACAAAATGCCAGAAATCACTAATTTAAAACAAAAGTGACTTCCAGTGACTAATAACTTCAGATCAGAAAATATATGTAAGTTAATTTAAAAATAATATTCAATCATAAATACAATACAAGTTATGCAACAGTATTACTAGTTTATTTAATTACTTTAATAGTATGTATGACCAACTCAGACAGTTACCAAATACAGATAAGTACATTTTGCTAAGTCTACTAAGCAAATAAAGCAATATCATTTAATGTAACAAACCTGCTCCTGGCATAGCCATCATTCGGCGCAGTTGCTTTGCGGACATGTTGTTCTTGTGGGTCGCACTTTTAACATGACTGTCCAGGCTGTATCGACCTCCGTTCCCGATGTTGATGGATTTTGCACAAAATCGACATCGCGCAGAATTAACGTTTCTCGTCGGATCTCGACATACCCTTTACACCGCCATTGTCAACCATTCATCTTTAAATTGATACTTTCCTTTCTCCGAAGCCATCATAAAAGTTAAACACAAATTCCAATCGACCGACTATTTCAACGAAAACGCTTTCCAAAATGGCAACTTAATACCCGTATGTAACGTTACCCGTATGACGCCATCTAGTGGATAATTATTAAAATAATTCTTGGTCACTCAGACCAACTCGTGTTTTGCCAATTTCAATGGCACATTTACTTTCACACTTATTAAAT
This sequence comes from Lamellibrachia satsuma, assembly GCA_033239005.1. Taxonomy (NCBI): domain Eukaryota; kingdom Metazoa; phylum Annelida; class Polychaeta; order Sabellida; family Siboglinidae; genus Lamellibrachia; species Lamellibrachia satsuma. The sequence goes on from BSQZ01000059.1 coordinate 160,695, forward strand.
AATTGCTATTATCATGACACGTTTGATATATAATAGCATAGCTGCACATAAAAACACGCATTTTTGAGGGTTTTTAAGGGTTTAATTTGAAAACGGGTGATAATCAAAGGTTTTGTTGGTACCCGTAAATGCGATTAGTAAATTCAAGAGTTTTCGGGGATCCGTGCGAACCGTAGGCTAGGTATATGGGGGAGTGGAGAAATAGAGTTAGGGATATGTAGATGCTGGAGAAATAGAGCGATGGATATGGGGGGGGTGGATAAATATATGGTGATGCAGATGGTGTGGGCAAACAGAGCTAGAAATATCGGGGAGTGGAGAAATAAAGCTAGTGATACAGCTAGAGAGGAGAAATAGAACTTGGGATATGGGGGGGGTGGAGAAATATAGCTAAATATATGGGGGGGGTGTATGTGTGCGGAGAAATAGAGCTAAGGATATGGGGGGTGTGGAGAAATAGAGCTAAGGATATGGGGTGGTGTGGAGAAATAGAGCTAAGGATATGGGGGGTGTGGAGAAATAGAGCTAAGGATATGGGGGTGTGGATAAATAGAGCTAAGGATATGGGGGGTGTGGAGAAATAGAGCTAAGGATATGGGGGGGTGTGGAGAAATAGAGCTAAGGATATGGGGGTGTGGATAAATAGAGCTAAGGATATGGGGGTGTGGATAAATAGAGCTAAGGATATGGGGGGTGTGGAGAAATATAGCTACCCAGCCAGCACACCTACAGCGGCCCGAGATCGGGCCGAGGGCGGCAAAGTTATCGGTCCAACATCGGCATCCACCTGCGGGCCGATGTAAGTTTTGTCCGTAGGCTCAACATCGGTCCGAGGGCGGCAAACTTATCGGGCCAACATCGGCATCCGCCTGCGGGCCGATGTAAGTTTTGTCCGTCGGCTCAACATCGGTCCGAGGGCAGCAAACTTATCGGGCCAACATCGGCATCCGCCTGTGGGCCGATGTAGTTTTTTTCCATCGGGCCAACATCGGCATCCGCCTGCGGGCCAATGTAAGTTTTGTCCGTCGGCTCAACATCAGGCCGAGGGCGGCTCATAAGCGGCTGCCAATAGGAAGCCGCCTATAAACCGATTAGCCGCTCATTCGCCGTCTGTGCCTAGTTTTGTTTCGTCCAATATATATATATATATATATATATATATATATATATATATAAGCAAAAAAACGACAAGTCCAATGAAGATTGAAATAGGCCCAACAAAGGCATTTAAAATTTATTAATCAATATGAGTTGTACAGTTTTAATAAGATACCTTCCACAATGTATTTTATTAAACCTATTAACGTTAAGTCACTAATCATTCCCCATATAAACTATTGTAACAGGTATAACATAATAACAAAACTACAGAAGTGTGCGACAAAAATGATAACAAACAGTCAGTATGTAATGCACACACTTCTATCCATTGCTAAAAAGTATCAAACTGCTAAATAAAAGTTGAAGATATCTTTAAATGACAATTAAACTGTTATCACTAATATATCAACCTTCCTGAATATCTAAAAAATGTAAGCATAATAGATAATTCTGGTATGCACATGGCACAAGTCATGGGAATATCCACAAGTACAAACACTGAACTGACAAACAAACAAACGCATTACAGATAGCATCACTTGAATATTCAATAACACCCCTAATCCAATCACAGTAAAAATCCACTCACTCTCTTGAAAGGCTTCAGTATGTACGCGACGACCTATATAATTTCAATGTACTGTGCAACCTTCCTAGACATTGCTATAAATATATATGTGCACATTCAAACTTAAACTGCCAGTTAACCGTTCAAATGTATATTTATGAATACAGATTATACAGTATAACTTTACTATGATTTTTCCAGGATCTCTTTTAAATAAAACAATGCTCTTGGAATTTATTTTAAACTGATCAATGCAACGCCACCAAAGCACCATGTCATTACTTTCAATACAAGCATATTATCGTATACATATATAGTTAACATTACATTTTATCACAAATGTTTTGAGGTTGATACATGTAATCGTATGTGGATTTGTGTAATTTATTATACGATAATATTTAATAAATAAGTGTTGACCATCTCTTACTTGTACTTAAATGAATGTACTCAAAAACATTCACTTCAATTGTTTACTCCTGCCACATCCTGCTTAGCCTATGTTCGGTCCATTCGGTGCTTCCTACCACCATCCCGATCAGAGACGGAGGCAGTTCAGAACCATTCCTGGATGACTCGCTTTATGTCATGCTCATGGTTGTGCCATTTGTTGTCACCTCATTGTTTCGGACAGCATCTGAAATATTAACATAACAATTAAGTTAACAATACCAAGTGTCCACGGCCCATGGAATTGTGAAAATATACCATGGTAAATGCCATGGTGTTTTGTGAAAATATACCATGGTAAATGCCATGGTGTTTTGTGAAAATATACCATGGTAAATGCCATGGTGTTTTGAAACAGGTAAACCATGGTAAAATACCATGTTGTTTTGAAACAGGTAAACCATGGTATACCACAGTTTACGATGTATACAACATTTTACTACTATAAAACAAGTATATTGATCGAGAACGAATTAAGCAACCGATACAGGGCAGAATGAAATGAAAATTTCACAGAATATAAAGATGATTCCCGGTTCCGGTTCACAAGCGTACGTAGTAACAGCTGCTCAAAATCTTAATCTTAACTAACCATTCAAAGTTCTTTAACTAATAGTTAAACTTATAGCACAAGTCAAACTAGATACTGTTAAAAGTACCAAAAATTAAATAACTTCTACATTCTAGGATTCCCAAAATAACTTTAACTTTGAAATCGAATTTTTCCCGCCATATTAAAGTAAACAAAGGAAAAAAGAACCCCAAGCAACGCTCGACATACAAAACTTAGGCATAGGAAATTAGACATAAACATTAGTTAGACAAAACACTAGAAATTTAGTTAGACATAAATACACTTCTTCAACCATCCTGCACAAATTCTTGACCTTATACTAATTTGGCCCTTTCATCAAGGCAACTCAATATACCCAGAGTTGCCCTGGGTATCACTCTTCATTTCTGTAAATAAACCACTGAGTCTCCGATCTACCCCCCAGACTCAATCTCTTTCTCCCAGCACTGCCTTGATCCCTTGCACAACATATTAAAAAATATATATATAAGCAATAAATAAAAGTTACTCTAACTCAGTCTTAAAGTAGACATTAAATAAATAAAACTAAAGTAGCCAGGTTATGGCAGGTAAAAAAAAAAACCAAGGACAAAAAGTAAAAATGACTCTGTATGGATGATCGATGATGATGACGTATGGCTATGCACAGGGTGTAAAAAAAATTTCAAAGGACCTAACCACAAATTGTTGGAATGCGAGTACTGTGATAAACATTACTGCATTGAATGTGTTGAAATAACGGATAAAGAATATAAAATTATGACGGACAAACCACAAATTCACTGGTTCTGTCCATGTGACACAAAAGTAATGAAAAACTTGAAAAATGAAAAAAGCTGCTAGGAAAGGTGCCAGAAGTTCCTTAAGAAAGTGGAAGAGAGAATCATTGAACTAGAGAAAGAAATCAGAACCAAAGTGGACGAAACAAGAGTCATCGAAATGATCAAAGAAGCTCAGTTGGAAAAAAACCCAAGCAAAGTCATCAGCCCAAATTAAGTTAAGGAAGTCGTACAAATTCAGGTAAAAGAACAGAACATGGAATCAAAAGACATAGAAAAAAGACTCAACAATGTAATAATTTTCAACTTACCAGAATCTACATCACACTTAAAAACTACGAGACAACAACATGACAAAGAACAAATTTTAGAAATGTGTACAGAAATAAACAATCACTTCACAGACACTGATGTCACAGAAACGAGGAGGCTTGGGGAAGCCAAGGAAAATGCAACCGGTCCCAGACCAGTTCTAATCACATTAACACATACTGACAAAAAACTAACACTTCTTCATCAGAGAAAAAGACAAGTTCAAAAACATAAAAATTTATCATGACAAAACGAAACAAGAAAGGGAGGAATCAAAAAAGCTCTATGAAGAAGCAAAGAGGCAGGAAGCTGCAGACAAGTCAGGGGAATACCTGTACAGAGTCAGGGGTCCACCATGGGAGAGAAAAATAAGAAAGATAAGGAAAAGCCAGTAAAGACTACACATCCACCTAGAGTGACGGATGGTAAAACAATTGTTAATAAAAATAATCTTAATGACATAGGCAACATTCTGTGTTTTTATACCAATGCTGACCAACTAAGGAACAAGCAAAATTAATTTGAACAAAGAATTAAAACCCCACATAATAGCAATTAATGAGGTAAAACCAAAAAACCCCAAATGCACTGTAACCATACCAGAATTTTCCTTAGAAGGCAATACATTGTTCTTCAAGAAAAGAAAATAATGAAGGTAGGGGTATTATAATATACGTCTTAAATTCCCCATACACAGAAAATATAAACCTGGTCTCAACCTTCAAGCAATGCTTATTTATAGAAATTAAACTTAAAAATAAAACCAAACTTCTCTTTGGATGCATATATAGGAGCAATGGGGGGTCAGAAGAAAATAACGCAGAACTTCTAAATATGATTAGATCCACATCAGGACTTAAATATTCACACGTTGTAATTACAAGAGATTTCAATCTCCCAGATATTAACTGGAAACATTGGACGACCAAATCAGTTAAACCCAGCAACCTAAATTTTAAATTTGTAGAATGCCTTAGAGACACATTCATGTTTCAACATGTCTTAAATCTCACTAGAGGACGAGACACAACTAACACAAACCTTTTAGATCTGATTTTATTAAACAAAGAAGACAACATAGGGGAAATAGAGTATCTCAGCCCTCTAGGTAAAAGTGACCACTGTGTCATTACATTCAATATGTTGTGCAGTTATAAAAAATATATACACTAAAAAACAGAAGCTATTTAATAAGGCAAATTATGAAGGAATGAGGAAAGAGTTTTCAGATATAGATTGGGAAGAGAAATTTAAAGACAACGTTAACGACCAATGGGAAATCCTTAAAATAGTACTAAAATTATTAGAAGATAAATACGTACCTCAAAAAGAAGTTTCAAATTACAGAAAGGGAAATTTCCCCCTGAATGCAAACACCAAAAAACTAATAAGATGTAAAAAATAGACTATGGACAAGATACATTGAAACAAGGGATAGGACAAAATATTTAGAGTATTGTAAAAGCAGGAATAAAATCCGAGCTTTAACCAGAAAGCTCCGAAAGGGGTTTGAACGAAATTTAGCCACTCAAACCAAGAAAAACCCTAAAGTCTTCTGGAACTATTATAAATAAAAAATACAGTTAAACAAGGAATTGGGGAACTGAATATAGACCACACAAATCCGAAATCCCAAACAACTGAAGATGAAGAAAAAGCAAATATTCTTGCCAACTACTTCTCCAGTGTATTCACTACTGAACAGACAGCGTCTATCCCAACTACACCCAAAGTAAACAATAAATTAGCGATGGATGAGCTAAAAGTAACTGAAAACATAATATTACTAACATTAAAAGAACTTAATATAAGCAAATCGCCTGGCCCTGATGAAATAGGTGCCAGATTACTAACTGAGTTGTCAGAAAATATCTGTCTCCCATTACAAAAAAATATTTGAAACATCGATAAAAACATCAAGTATTCCTGATGAATTGAAGGATGCCAAAATATCAGCAATACATAAAAAAGGAAATAAGAAATTAGCTTGCAATTACCATCCAATAAGCCTAACAAGCGTAGTTTGTAAATGCATGGAAAAAATTATTAGAAATCACATCATCAGTTACATGAAAGTCAATGGTCTGTTCAGTCAAAAACAATATGGTTTTATCTCTGGCAGATCAACAGTTCTCCAACTAATTAAAATACTAGATGAATGGACCTCAGAAATGGATAATGGTAATTACACAGATGTTATTTATATGGATTTTCAAAAGGCTTTTGATACCGTGCCACATATGAGACTAATAAGTAAATTAAAAAGTTTTAACATTAGGAATGATTTAGTTAACCGGATTGAGGCATTCATCACAAATAGACGACACAAGGTAGCAGTAAATGGAAAAGAATCAAACTGGCACAAAGTAACATCAGGGATACTGCAGGGATCTGTCCTAGGACCTTTATTGTTTGTTCCATACGTAAACGACCTGCCAGAGTTAACTAAATCCAATACATTTCTGTTCACTGATGACATTAAGATATTTAGAGCCATAACAAATACAAAGGATCAGGATATACTACAACAAGATTTAAGTATCCTAGAACAATGGAGTGACAAATGGTTATTAAAATTCCACCCAGACAAATGTAAACACATGGAAGTTAGAAAAAATAATATAGGTGAAAATGAATATTTCATGACAAGTAATAATGTTAAACATTCACTAGCCACTACAGATAAGCAAACTGACTTAGGTGTAATTATCGATTCAAAATTGTCATTTGATGATCACATAAACCAGGTGGTAAATAAAGCAACCAAAATGACAAAAATAATCCGAAGAACCTTCCAATTCCTAGACACACACACTTTCTTGCCACTGTATAAGACAATTGTTAGATCTCACCTAGAATATGCCGTAGCAGTATGGTATCCATATAAGATAAAACATAAAATAGCAATAGAAAACGTCCAGAGAAGGGCCACAAAACAACTTCCTGGTATGCGGGATTTGTCATATATAGACTAAAATTACTGAAGCTACCCACATTAGCATACCGAAGGCTAAGAGGAGACATGATAGAAGTCTATAAAATAATGCACGAACTATATGATAATGAATCTGCATCAAACCTCCTGAAATGGGAGGATGTGACACTAAGATCAGGAAATAGAGGACACTCCCTTAAAATATTTACCCAAAGAGCAAAAATTAATTTAAGAAAAAATTAATTCCCTCTTAGAGTGGCTGAACCATGGAATAGTCTCCCAAACTCTGTAATACAAGCTAGATCAATTAACTCATTTATAAACAAACTAGACAAATTCTGGTCTACCCCAGGCAATAATATAGGACTATGAATCTCCTTAAACAATAACAAATGGAACTGGAAATTATGATATAAAATATTTGATTCTGAAGATCATGGTCATGGAGGAATCAACTGGATCCTGCGATCAGAATCGTCATAAGGTATCATGACATAAGCGTAAGGTATAATTATATGTATGCATGCATGCATGCATGCATACATGTATATAATTATGTGTTTCTGTTCTTATAAAGTGCCTTTGAATAGGGTCACATGGATCCATGGCGCTCTAAAAGTGCTCTAATTATTATTATATTATTATATAAAGTACTCGCAAGAAATAAACATAAACAGACAGTACATACTGAGCCAGTATAAATAAATCTTCAGACTTAACCTATTATTGACCTAATTAAGGATAAGGCTAGGCTATGCCTATGTCCATTGGCATGGCTGTCAGTTCACGGCCGTTACCTTTGCTTTGGCTTTGCTTGGCTTTGCCGTTTGAGTTTGGCGCCTAAAATTACGATGTGCATAGTTCTACTTTCGTATGCTTTGCGAACAAAAATAATTTATAAATGCTAAAAATCAATGTATTGGATAGTACAAAATACAGCGAAAGATTCACAAAAGAATTTGTAAACACGTACCTTGTCTTGCGGCGCGGCGCGGCGCGGCGCGTCAGTCGCATATAAAATTATAACGGTAAAACAGCGGACTTCAAATATGGCGGCATGGGCCCGGGTAGACTCGCAGTAAAGATTATTTTTAACAATAATAATGTTCAGTGAATAGTGTAAGCATCTGGAGCTTACAAACGTAATTGTTAATTTTGTGTAAGAATAATAACACGGTTCATACAAATTTTAGTTTCTCTTAATTTTATTTCGCTTCTAGCATGGTGCGTCATCGCGCGGGAAACATTCCCCTACACCACATGTGAAATTTAATACAAGTAATAAATCATAGGTATGCGGCGCGCGTCAGAAATCAGTGCTCGGGCCTCCCTCGGTCCGAGTACTGATAAATCACCTCCCGCGAGTGCTAGCGCCGCATCTGCGGCTGGGAAGCGGGCTGTGATCGGCAAGCGCGTGCCGAGCACTGCCGCCTGCCAGCCGCTGATATCCGCCCCCGGGCCGATGACGGTGTGCTGGCTGGGTAGGAGAAATAGAGCTAAGGATATGGGGGTGTGGAGAAATAGAGCTAAGGATATGGGGGGTGTGTGGAGAAATAGAGCTAAGGATATGGGGGGATGGAGAAATAGAGCTAAGGGGTTTGAAGACGGAAGAATGCAACAATGGAAGATCAACGTTGGGACAAAGCAAGGACAACAAGCGTTCCCATGGCGTGCCAAGCGACTGGAACGCCGCTATTTTTTTGTGGGGTCGTCTCCGCACCGTCTCATGCTGTCATGGACGCCGTTGTCGTCAGCCTCGCGCTCCAGGACCCGGATGTTGAGCAGGTAGGTCAAGGGAACAAGCCAGGCAGGTCAAGGGAACAAGCCAAGCAGGTCAAGAGGTAGGAGTCAGACGATGTGTATTTACTCAAGGAGTGGGTTTTCTTCAGCCTTCGTTTGCATCATGTCTACGAGATGGTGTCTCGGAATTAAAACTCCCACAGTAGCAATGGCGACGCACTGTAGTAACATCTAGATGAAAAACATGAAGAACACTCTTCCGAAAACCAAAATCAAGACTTTGGACTTTCCGAGAAACGAATAAATTCAAATAGGTTTAATTTTGTGCCGGTGTAACAGTATATCTCCCCCTGGGCAGATTCCCCCGGGGGGAAGATGCCCTAGAATATATCCACCACCCTGGATATCTTACCGTTCTTACCCCCCTCCCAATACCAAAGTTGTCTTGACATCAAACTATTTTCCCCACAACTAAAATCAAGAACATGGTGAAATTAATTCAATATTTATTATAACTTTCATCTTGTAAATGGACAATTATCGCAAGAGTTCACGTGAGATACATCATAAAATCAGTCGTTCATCACTTGCAGTTATCACAACAAAATCTCATGCAAAATCATTCACCAACTTGAATACTTTAATACATTAAGTGGCTACTCTTACTCACACAAACTGCATTTCCACAAAAAATATTACATTAAGTGTGTACAGCTCATATTGTTTCATGGTAAATAAAGTCATGTTGACACCTTCATTAAAAATACGCGAATGGACATTTTGAAAGGCTTGGTATCAAACGATTATTTTTTCTGTGAAGTGGGTGAAAGGATTTAGTAATTATGTATTGTGTGTGGTTACCCAACAAAATAAATGAAAGGTTAATAAACTATACTGGGAGGACACATCGGCAACGGCCTAAGCCAATAAACAAAGGCAGGTCCTTGATACTTGTATTGGTAACAATGAGGTGTTACCATGCTGAGCAACAGCTCGGAGGATTAGACAACTCAGTGCCTTGGGAAGAGAGATGTGTGTTGTTGAGGTGGCCGACCATGATTAACTCAGTGACTTGAGAAGAGAGCTGTGTGTTGTTGAGGTGGCTGATCATGATTAAATCAATGCCTCGATGAGAGACTTATCATGATTAACACAGGAATCACTTCACATTATTCATTCATTCGTAAATTTATAACGTAATAAATATAAACACACACAATTTGCAGAATAACATATAGTAGATATTATTCGGACTCATATTTGTTAATTATAAACGTTCTTGCACAGACCAAGTCCAGGGGGAAGATATTCTGCGACACCGGAAAAGACTGAGAAACAGCATTATGGATACTCAAACTCACTGCTCTTCCGACCCCATTCGCTATGATCACAGACTTGTGTTTACAAAGTTAAAGCTCAAATGACTGAGAGGCTTTGAAACCCAAACCCAAACCAACTCGCATAAGGACCACGTTAAAGTATGCAACAAATCAGACTCGGCCATTCTGAAACCTCTGCGCACCGTGTATGATGAAACGTAAGAGAAGCTTTATCATGACACTCTCTGAGCATTTGACAGTTGCGAGTCGACTAATGCTCTTCATAATGCCCGGAAGTTAGTCAAACAACTTTCCGGAAAGACATCAAAAAGCAGCTTTATACAAGGGGATACTTGGAAATCTCACTTCAAACGACTGATATCTTCATATAATACACATCCAACCTTCCAGTTGATCCGATATATGAGCCAACCTCAACATTGATACCGACACTTCCTCATTAGCAGAAGTCGACATTGCTATGAAGCAAATGAAACTTGGCAAAGGTCCAGGACTCGACGGCATTCCCACCGAAGTGTGATTTTGTGAAGTTCTACAAAGAAACGTAATTACGGAATAGACCGGGTATCGTACTAATACCTAAGAAAGGAGATCTGACACTATCGTGGAGTATGTCTAACACCGACTGCTGCAAAAGTCTACAGTCGAGTCCTGTTTAACATAATTCGCCCTGAGTTACAAAAGATGTTACGCCCGGACCAGAACGGATTTAGACCTCTACATCTTCACAGATTCTTGCTCTAAGACGCATCATCGAGCAAATGAGAAACCACCAGAAAGAGGCAGTTTGATCGACTTCAATAATGTCTTTGACTTGGTAGGCAAAAAAAAAACTGTTACGGATTCTTCATTCGTATGGCATCCCAGAGCAGATCGTCAAAGCCATGCCGAAAATGAATGAAAACACCTCGGCTGTTGTACTAACTACCAAAGGGGAAACTACAGATGTCAAAATTAACGCAAAGAGACCCTCTTGAACCATGCCTGTTCATCATTGTCTTGGATTACGCTCTAAGAACTAAGATGGGAGTGAAATTGAGAAAGTGGAGGATTTTAAATACAAACTACACAAATTCATAACATGACGTCCAGTGTAGAAAAGCCCAGGCATGTGCAGCAGTTCACGCCCTTGACAAAGTTTGGAAAGAAATCATCATGTCACCACGTTAAGTGGACGTGAGTGTACATTAGGAATATGTTCAACATGTTAGCAACATTGTAAAGTGGTTACAATGGTGTTTCACCAAGTGTAAAAAACGTGCATAGGTAGAATGTTCAATAAAACGACATCAACATAGATTAGTAGGACGACAAAAATGAAGAAAGTGGGTTGAACGTGGAAGGAAAACAATTTAATTGAGTGAATTTGAAGACAATACAGTTGAATAGAGTGAAGGTGGAATTAACACAGTTCACGTGGGGTGAACTCAGATGTGTACGTGTGCGTGCGTGCGTGCGTGCGTGCGTGCGTGCGTGTGTGCGGGTGTCCACCGCGTTACGAACCTGTGGAAGGCGGGAATGGAGATGGGGATCATAGGCTCTGTAAAAGAGTGTTACGGGTACGTTACGACATGCATACACACGCATTAATACATAAACACATTACATAACGTGGTGACAACAAAACACTGCTCTACTTTCAGACTGGTTATAACTAAATACTCGCGCCTCGTGGTTTATTCACTGAACAAGTTATCTCAATCAACTGGTTGGGATTGAGATAACATCCCTCACCCGTAACCTAACCCAAACCCTATATATATATATATATATATATATATATATATATATATATATATATATATATATATATATATATATATATATATCTAACCAGGTAGCCCTAACAATAACCGAAGTCAACAGTAACACATTTATAAGAATAAACCTTGAGATGAACACAAGAAATAATTTGTCCCCATACAACACATAACACACACTATTATATATATATATATATATATATATATATATATATATATATATATATATATATATATATATATATATATATATATATATATATATATATATATATATATATATACAACTTATTTCTTCAATAAACACTCTTACATATGGGTTAAAAAAGTGAAGTTTGATGACTAAACAACAATTTCACAGCAATCCTTTGAGATGTCGTGTCATATTCAGTGTTGTGAAACACTGTCTGCTCTCAGGTCTTCTTGTAGCCCCAATATACGTTGCAGAATTGGGTCAAATATATATAGGGTTCATTCACCAAGGTGCTCTAGTCGGTGGAATACGCTGGATGAATGTGATGTGACAAGCTCATCCAGTGACTTGAGCTGGATGTCCTGTAGTTGTCTTTCCAGTTGTTTCGGGGATGGCGGCTGCTTTTCTGGAAAGGTTGGTTTTGCAAGAGTGTTGTGGACTGTCATCTTGGCATGCATGTCGGGAGGTACACTGCTGCTGAAGGTGCTATTCCCTAAGATACTACAGGCAGTTCAGGAGACAGTTACGTCTTTGCTGGAGACATCCTGAACATCTACCAACTTCCCGAAGAAAGAGAGATCGTTGCTTGGTGGCGTTGTGTTCAACTGTTATATGACCAGCAACGCAGAGAAGAGTTTGATTCTCCGCAGTCGCTTCTTTTCATTACGCTAAGTAGAGGATATTTGACATCAACCTGGCAACGTACTTCCCGCGACGAAGGCCAAGACGACAGCAACACTCATGAACCCGACCTGTCTAGAAGAGCAACTGCCACACACGAAGCGACTAGAAGGACAACTACAGAATATCCATCTCAAGTCACTGGATGAGTTTGTCACATCGCATTCAACTAGGCTGTTCTACCGCCTCAAAAATCGACCATAGCTTTCGTGGCCAAGTTCTGTAGCGTGCCTTGGAGACGGCAAGAACATCGGACAATCTTCGACACACTGAACGTAACATAATTATGGTAACTAGCTCTCGAGAAACGTTCGTATTCGTTCGGAATGAATGCGAAAACTCTAAAACTAATCCTCGGTAGCCATTGTTGACCTCGTTGATCAACCGCTAAGACTATTATTACAACATATAGACTGGCCAAATGTGTTTTAATGAACCCACATTTTGAAGTATGATTTGTTAATATAAAAGTCAACCTTACCGTTCAACATGAAATGTAAACTTGATATTCGAGTAGAAACAATCAAATTAAACAAACTTTATCAACAAACTAAGATTAATTAAAACACATTTGAGCGGTGAAGATCTTGGTGCATATTATAGTTTATTAGCTTACATCTGATGCAGGTGGAGCAAAAGGGGTGAAACCACATTTTATTTTTCAATAGGCCACCTTTGTAAATTTCTGCAGAGTTTCCTACGATTGTCTTCAACATTTCACGGCACATGTATTATCCATTAACACACATGCTGTGTGTAATTCGATAAAATCATATAACTTTAATAAAACGCACCCGAAGGAGATACCCCTCAATTTCGGCCCAGCCCGATAATTTAGTAATGTTGGAACGGTGCCATCAAATCAAATTTTAGAGGCGACTGGGCCAAGGAGGCGAATTAACATAGAGAGAGGCAAGTGGACGTCGGCGCCTGGGACGAGACATTGCCGGACTGCCCCCAAAGTTAGTGTATTAATATAAAGTTGGTGGGATCACGGCAGTGCCTCGAAACCGACGCAACTGTATACATTTAACACCTGCCCTACCTTTAACGTTGTCATCAAAGTAAGGTACGGTGAGGAGGGGCGTAGCGACGCGTTCGCTGGCTATGTGCATATAGTAGGGCCGCATCTGTTCATACAATGTCTTTGTCTTCAGGTCCAGGAGGCCGATCCTGTTCGAGTTGATGTCCACGTTGATTCCTTGAGTCTACAACAGCCAATGATGGTTGAAGTCGACGCACGTCTGTACGATATGTGAACTCAGATAATCCAGACATAACAGTCAGTGCCAACGAAGCAGTTGATATATGATTTGGTAGGCCTAATGTGGAAGTGAGTAATGGGAATAACTAGCACAATATGTTGTGATAAATCACACATAACCATACACACACGGCACGGCACGCACGCCGCATAGTGACACGACTGCAGACGGGAGTGAGAGGGTTGAATTACTTCAACACATGTCTACTGAACATTAATAGATGCAGCTACCTCCCCTGCCTCGTTGCAGCGCAGAACTGTGGAGAGAGGCCACGCATTGTCCTTACGCAGCCAATCCATTGAGGATTAATACTATGTAATTCCATCTTCTCCCAGCCTGGTCACTGTTTTACTGTTGGTGTCGTGTCCTGGTTCACGGAGGACATGTTGCTTAGTCCGATAACTGACACGCCAGTTACCAAGTAATATAAATCTGACTACAAATAGTTTGCATTTGATTTATATAAACGTGTTAAATACATTAAGGCGTCGCTTGGGTCTAAACGCGTTTTATTTTCTTATTTCATTATCACTGAACTTACAGAGCTGAAACTTTCATAGATTGCAAGTCCAGGTAAGAGTAATGCTGTGGATTTTTTTCAGAAAGTTTCATACATATTTTCCCACGGTATGCAGCCATCTTGGATTGAATGTTGCGTGTGACTTATATCAGTAACCATTGAATTTAGAGGACTCAAATTTGGTGTGTAGTTACTCCACATAACCCCAATGAAAACAGTCAGTTGACTTTCCAAGTTTTCCAAAAAATTTTGTTTTCATGATTTTTTTACATCTGAATGTATTTTTTCATCATGAAATTTTACATTGATGGTCATTATATAAAATATAAATAATGTTTTCTAAAAAGTTACTACATAGTTTTCAAGAGCATACTATCAAGAAACACTGTAGAAAGTTTCAAGTAATTCTGTCAAACAATAGCAGAGATAAGTGACACGGGAGGCAGTAGGTGTGAGGGAAAACATGTTTTTGAGAAAATCGTGTTCAAAGTTTATGTACATTGGCACATACATTTCAACATCTGAAAAGCAACCTAGATGATTGAAACTTTGCATACATATTACAGAATGTATAATCTATCAAAAGGCAAAGTTAAGAGTCATTGGCATTGTAAAATAAATTTCACACAAGTCCCGAGTACCCGACACCCAGGTCCATCGTTGCCGACACAGCTGATCTCACCACGACAAATGGGACATTCGTCGCCTGAGTCCCATCGATACAGTCTGATGACAGAGTTGCATTGATGACCTTGTCGCAACTGGTGCAGAAAGTCTCGAGGCCACACACAACGCCGAGGGTGCGGTAAGGTCGACAGCTGGGGTGGAGAGTGTATGCTTCCTACACAACGTGCATAGCAGGTTCGCAACAAGTGATGGCAACACGGCACAGCGTACAAGTACTGTTGAAAGATCTCCATCAGCATCTGTCTCATCTTCAACCAGGAATCGCGGGACACCTATCTCCTCCAGAATATCTGCATAACCAAACTTCCGTTCAGTGACAGACAGTCTCCGAGACGGATCAGTTGGTACTGTTGATGACCGCCTTGATGCCTGGAAAAAATACACAATATAAATGTATTTCATGAACAAAAAGTATCCAAGACATGTTCAACAACAAACGCCCCCCCCCTGCTATGTATGCAGGGGTATGGCATTGAATGCAATTTATTTTATTGGCATTGCCATATTGTATACACACACCCGCACGCGGGTGTGTATATAGGCTATGTATACAATAATTACCAGGGCAAATTGTAATAATATAATAAACCATAGACATAGTTACAACTCTGCTTCTGATGTGCCTGGATGGACCCTGGGCCTGAATGTCAACACAACCACGAACATCAACAGCATGAACTAGATCAGCGTCAAATCGTTTATAAAGTAATAGTTATGCCACAAAGGCGATGTTTGGATAAAACGCAAGTGAACATATGAAATATCAGAATTAAACTTACACTGCGTGCCATTCTCGCTGGCACCACGGACAGTGATGGTCGAAGTCGAAGAAGACGAAGTTGTCGCCGCAGGTTCATTGGCGAATTCAACCCTCGATGCCTTCGCATCACACGCTAACTGCAACGATGCAAACTTTCGCTGCCTCCTAGTACCGTAACCGCCCACTCGCTTTCGACCAAACGGCATAATGTCGTTTTACAAAGCGAAATAAATGAACGAAACTCATGGGATAAAAAATTCGATCGAATCGAACGTAGCTGGTATTTCAAGGTGACGTCAGAGGATGGAAATTAGTATTACAACCAATTAGAGCGCTTGATTTGAGGGAATCCGACATCACGTGGTGATGTCCGGCGAATCGTCGTGGCATTCCCCATTCCTTTGTCACCGAGATGGTTCAGAGGCGGTCATTTATAGTCGGAATTACTCGGATACCTCCGGGCACATTTTAAAACTGTTTGTACCATCATACAGAGCGAAAATGGGGCTTTCCCGTGATATGCGCCATGTTGGAATGGCAGCGTTTTCCGGCATGCAATGGCTCGCGGAAAATCACCTAATGTCCCAATAGTCTCGGTTCATTTGATATAAACAAAGACTTAGCAATGATAGGCATCATACAAAAGACACGTTTTATGACAGAAACGTGTTTATTTCGACAGTGCAACTTACATGAATGGCAAGTTGAATAATATTTATACACGGAAATAGTAACAACTCGAAATTCATTTTATTGTCAAAAATCCGTCAAATCCGACCCGAGTCTCCCGTTAAGTTAAATGCACTAATTCAACTAATAATACAATAAGTGTACACTAGGGGTACTAAATATTTCATGCAATTAATAGATAAACTGAAGGGGTGACGAGGAGATACCGGATCAGTGGAAAGAAGGATATTTGGTCAAACTACCTAAGAAAAGAGATCTTACGAATGCAAAACTTATAAAGGAATTATGCTTCTATCGATGCCAGTAAATCATCATGGAGAGGCTGGAAATGACACTCGACTCAAAACTAAGACAGACTTCCGCCAGGAAAGATCACACAAAGAGCTTATACCAACAATTCTCATTACAATCGAGCAATCAGCAGAATGGAACTTTCATATTTACATCC
>BSQZ01000059.1:182500-302500 GCA_033239005.1 Lamellibrachia satsuma
GCGGCTTTCATAACTAAGATCTCTCAATTCCGTAATCATTTCAGTTGATCTTCGTTGTATTCTGTGTAACTTGTCTTTGTCCTTCTTAGTGTAGGCTGGACATAGGTTGATAAATTAATGGAACAAACTGTCAAATGATTGTGTTAATGCTAGTAGCGGGAATGCGATAACAAATAAAATTTAAATATATCTGATAAGGGCGGGCTAGTAGTTAATACATTTTTTGAACTTTCGATAAGCCAATGGCTTGCTTGTCCACTTGCCATCTGGAACGTGTAGTTTTGAATGGCAGTCTTATTAAATGTTGTTACCGTGAGCCACTGCAGAAATGTCTATAAGGCTTAAGACTGATTTAAACAAAGCACCAGCGGCGTGAGCAGGTGATATGTTTCAGTAACTCACTACTGTGTCGTTCCGAGGAGTCCTGACTAGACAGCCGGGACAGAGCCTCGATGATGCCGCCTCGGTAGACGGAGTCGCCCTCTGGCGTGAGTGTGTCGACGAAGCGCATGAGTTCTCTCTGCACAGAGGGCGTGGCTGTGGTGAACGGCGAGACGAGGTGGAAGTCGGTCATCTCTGGGTCAGTGATCTTGCCTCCCGAGAAGCCGAATACGCTGATCTGTAAGTAAAGATGGGCTGCGTTGGTCAACGTGGCATCATAGGAGTTGTTACAACAGTAAATAAATGCGTTTAATTAACTACGAATTCAAATTATCTACGGATTGTGTAAAAGCTAGCAGCGTGAATATGTTTAAAAACAAAAGTTACAAATATTTCAGAAGGGTGGGTTACACAGGAATTAACAATTGTTGGGTTCTCGCTAAGCCATTGACTGCCTTGTCCACTTGCAATCTAGGCCTTTTGCTTCGGATGGTAATCTTGATAAATCTTGTTGATGGTGATAGAGTCTTATGCGTGTGGGTCGACACAATCTCCATAAACGCAGCCGAATTGTCACCTAATTAGTTATCACGAGATAAAAAATCCTTTTTGAGAAATGGATGATTACTAATAACATATCCGTGTTTGCATTACGTTGCACAATAAACATGCAGCTAACGCTAAACAAAGCTGAAATAAGGTGAAAGTAAGTTCACTGCATTTGCATTTAATGCATACCCAAGACTTCTGCGTACGGATGCGATCCCCAAACATCTGATTTGTTCAAGTACATTTCAAATGCAGATGTTACTGTTTTCATAATTTGTATTGTTATATTATGCACCTGTACATAGCTGCATTACAATGCTCATGCTAATTCATGTATATAGTTGTATTATAATGCTTATGTTAATAAATGTCTATAGTTGTGTTAAAATGCTTATGTTAGTACATGTATACAGTTGTTTTTTACAATGCTTCTGTTATATAGTTGTATTACAATGCTTATGTTTGTAAATGAATATATTTGTTTTACAATACTTATGTTAGTACATGTGTATAGTTGTGTTACCATGCTTATGTTAAGAAATGTATATAATTGTATTACACTGCTTATGTTAGAATGTATATAGTTGTTTTACAATGCTTATGTTATATTACGTTACATTGCAACTACATACATAAACCGTTTTTGTCTGACATTTCGTTTTGAACATTCCACGCTTCATTACTTATTTCTTTCTTTAAAGTATTAATACTTGCATAATTGACTTTGTCTCGACGAGATCGTCCAGGAAACCAGGCTTATTAACCAATGCAAATGTATTTGAATGCGCATTCAAATGCCTCCATAATTTATTTTATGCCTTTGCATTTGAATGCCTACCTTACACATTTGCATTTCAATGTGACCCACAAATATTTGATTTGTCAAATGCACAATCAAATGTATGAGTAATTATTTGAATAATTATTATTGTTAGATTCACTTTCACAAGTTCACAACATGTCATTGAAACATGTGCTCTGCAGTGAGCATTACCCACAGCAGATTGTGAAATCATTATCTGACTTATGAATTCACTTTCACAACATGCTCTTTGAAAAAGTGTTCTGTATTTCAACTGGTTAATGCCTGAGCTGGTATTCATACAACATGAAAATACAAACTGGTCTATAGGTTGATGGCTTCAGAGATCACCTGTTCAGTGAAACAAATCAAACAATGCAAACAAATGACTCCCTTGTGATGTGTTTGCACTGCCAGGGTGTGGTGGTAGCTCATTGGGGGAGTAAACATTGGCAATGCCAGCCCTGAATATGTACAGCCAGAGAGAGTGATTAGTGGTAGCTGTAATTATCCACCGGGTTATCTTCCCAGTGACTCCACCAGTAGTGGACAATCTATTGTCTTGGGTTCCCTTCCATTCTGGTCTAACTGAAGAATTAGCCTTTCATTCCATTCCATGGTTCCCATGAAACTGTCAATTGTCTATTCCTCCTTCCCACGTCCATCACATCTGCAGGCCTGGAATTGTGTGACTCAGTGTATAACGCTAAATACATGTTCATGTAGTGGTACTTAGTGATTACAATAATGTACTACTGTATTTATTAAATAAATAAATAATGTGTTAATATACAGTACGTAGTTTGTTCTCCAAATAAAACACATCGTTAATATAAAACCAAAAACATTTGCAAATGTGTAACCACGACATTTGCATTTGAATGCGTCCCCAAAACATTTGCATTTGAATGCGTTCCTAGAAAATGGCATTTGCAGTTGAATCAAGTGAAACATTTGCATTTGCATTCAAATGCGTTGACATGCATTTGTTAATAAGCCTGAAAGAAATGTAGACTGTTCTTATAATCCGATAATCAACTTTAGTGTGAATGCTTTATTTCATAACAGTTATTTGGATAATTCCTTTAATTGCGATTTTTTTGATGTCACACAAAATGCCAAACTTTCCCTGTCTACGCCAAGGTACCAAGCGTTGTAAAGGATTGACATTAAGCAGTGAGCATAACTACTTCAAAATGATATATGCATAAATAGCAATAACGATTATGATATATGTGGATGCCTTCTCGTGGCATGCTACGACGCTCCACATTGTAACGCCAACAAACCCTGGCAACATTTGTTACGTTGATTAATTCAGTGTGGACGAAATAAAATTAAAATGGTTGACGCACATTTACTGCCATTTCGAGTCAATTTGTTCCTGAATACGCATAAATGATTCAGCCGCTTAACAAGAATCAAGCTGCTCTGATTCTGTTCAGCGGAGTTCAGTGTAATGAGAAAATAATTTTTGTGTATACCATTTCGCTACCTTAAATATATAGCTGCTATTATGATTCGAGGTAGAGAATACGTGTAGCTTAGTTGATAAACACGGTTCATTGTTATGTAAGAACGTCTGACAATTTACATGTTCACGTGATTTCCGTGTACCAATGCCTAGGTAATGTTTTGCGCTGACTGACCGAGTCCCTGGAGTTGGCTGTGCGGATGAGCAGTTTGGCGACGTCCTTGGCTGTGGATAACTTCTCAGCCATGTCGGCCGACTTGTCTACGAGTAGTACGAAGTCCTTGGGCGGTGCAATCACGTCAGTGTACCAGCGTCTGGGGAGACGCACGCCTAGTCTAACCATCACACATTGTAAAATGACAATAAAAATCAATAAGATTCACATGTAAAGGTACGTTCTTGGATATCGCTGTATCCTTTCGGTGGGACCACTAAAAGCGCCTTACACTTTACGCTCTGACAGACCTTGTCATTCCAACGCCAACTCGACGTCACGTTGCAATTACAGCGGGATAATAATTCGTTAACATTCACGTGGCGCGTGGTGGTGTAGTGGTTAGAATATCCTCTCAACTGTGAGAACCTGGGGTGAGTCTATCTTGCAGCCATTTAGAAGCTTGGAAAATTTTTTCATTCCAGGCTTATCTAGTTCACTTTATAAATGAGTACCTGGCAGTTAACAATTGTGAACGAATAGTCTTCGCACAGTAATTGCAGCGAGGCTGAAAGCTTCCCACAGTTTAGGTCTGCCAGGGGGTGAAGTGTAAAGCACTCTGAGTGGTCCTAATGACTGGGTACAGCGCTATGCAAGAACATACCGTTAATTTATACATATCCAAAACTACATATACGCATGCACGCACCACGCACGCACGTACACACTCGTACTTGAGCCTGGGGTCGTCGTAGTGACAGTGTTTTCGAAGGTCAGTGAGCGTGGCCGGGAAGACGGTAAATAGTCCGCTCTCAGAGGCGAAGAACTGCCAGTAGAGCCGCTGGTCCTGCCGCTTGTTCTGCATGAACACTCGGCGCAGGTCGACGGGCGGGTACAGACGGTCCGGGTCCCTGGGGTACCACGGGGGCGCTTCGTAACACATCTCTAAGATCGACGCCTACAACAGCAACAATCACGGGGGGCTTGATAACACACTCGAATGTCGACGCCTAAAACAACAACCACGGGGGCGCGTCGTAACAAATCTCAAATACAAGGCCTAAAACAACAACCACGGAGGCGCGTCTCTAATGTCGACGCCTAACACAACAATCACGAGGGCGCATCGTAACACATCTCTAAAGTCGTCGCCTAAAACAGCAACCACGGGGGCACGTCTTAACAAGTCTGTAATGACGACGCCTAAAGCAACAACCACGGGGGTGCGTCGCGAGACAACTCTAATGTCGACGCCTAAAACAACAACCATTGGAATGCGTCTTCACACATCTCTAATGTCGACGCCTAAAACAACAACAATGGGGGTGTGTCGCGTCACATCTCTAATGTCGACGCCTAAAACAACAACCACGGGGGCACGTCGGATCACATATCTGACGTCGAAGCCTAAAACAACAATCACTGGGACGCGTCGTAACACATTTCTAAGGTCGACGCCTAAAACAACAACCACGAGGCGCGTCGCAACACATCTCTAATGTCTAAGACTACTCACAAAGGCCTTGTACTGGTGATTGTAAATAAGACTACTCACAAAGGCCTTGTACTGGTGAATGTAAATAAGACTACTCACAAAGGCCTTGCACTGGTGACTGTAAATAAGACTACTCACAAAGGCCTTGTACTGATGATTGTAAATAAGACTACTCACAAAGGCCTTGCACTGGTGACTGTAAATAAGACTACTCACAAAGGCCTTGCACTGGTGACTGTAAATAAGACTACTCACAAAGGCCTTGCACTGATGACTGTAAATAAGACTACTCACAAAGGCCTTGCACTGGTGAATGTAAACAAGACTACTCACAAAGGCCTTGTACTGGTGAATGTAAACAAGACTTCTCACAAAGGCCTTGTACTGGTGAATGTAAACAAGACTACTCACAAAGGCCTTGTACTGGTAAATGTAAATAAGACTACTCACAAAGGCCTTGCACTGGTGAATGTAAACAAGACTACTCACAAAGGCCTTGTACTGGTGAATGTAAACAAGACTACTCACAAAGGCCTTGTACTGGTGAATGTAAGTAAGACTACTCACAAAGGCCTTGTACTGGTGAATGTAAGTAAGACTACTCACAAAGGCCTTGTACTGGTGAATGTAAGTAAGACTACTCACAAAGGCCTTGTACTGGTGAATGTAAATAAGACTACTCACAAAGGCCTTGTACTGGTGAATGTAAATAAGACTACTCACAAAGGCCTTGTACTGGTGATTGTAGATTAGCTTCCTCTTATTAATGACGCAACAATCCTGGAAGGGGCTCCACCTGGCGAACGACGGGTACATTAGGGAGACATTCTCGCGAAGACTCATAACGACAGCCATGCGGGTCTTGGTCGTCTCCAGCGCCTTGTACGCCAACTATAACAACGACAATGTCTCTTTTACGACAACAGTAACAACGACAGTCTCTGTGACGACAACTGTAGGAGAGACAAGGTGTCTCACGACAACTGTGACAAAAACACTGTCTGTCAGTCAACAACTGTAACAACGACACTGTCTGTCAGACTAACAACGACACTGTCTCTGTTGCGACAACTGTAGCAACGGTACTGTCTCTCTTACGACAAATGTAACAACTACATTGTCTCTCTTACGACATTTGTAACAACGACACGGTCTCTTTTGCGACAACTATATTAACGACACTGTCTTTCTTACAACTGTAGCAACTACATTGTCTCTCTTACGACATCTGTAACAACGACACTGTCTCTATGACGACAACTGTAATAATAACATTGTCTCTATTTCGACAAATGTGATAACGACACTGTCTCTTTTACGACCACTGTAATAATAACATTGTCTCTATTTAGACAACTGTAACAACGACACTGTCTCTGTTGCGACACATATAACAACGACACTGTCTGTCTTACGACAACTGTAGCAACGGTACTGTCTCTCTTAAGACAAATGTAACAACTACATTGTCTCTCTTACGACATTTGTAACAAAGGCATTGTCTCTAAGACGACAACTGTAATAATAACATTGTCTCTATTCGACAACTGTGACGACGACACTGTCTCCATTATGACAAATGTAACAGCGATTCTATATATATTACGAAAACTTCCCTAAATAGTATTTTGCGCTCAGACACATGATGTATATGATACTGTCAACGACTATGACGCACCTACCGGCAACAAATACGATACAGGATTCATATGTCCTTCTATCACTTTTACGTTGTCTTGAAGAAATCCCTACAAATACATGGAAAGAATCATATTCGATAAGCGTTCACGTTGTATTCACAAAACAATTTAAAAGGGATGTATAAAGATTGGTTAACTTAAAGGGGAACTGAAGCAATTTTGTGTCGTGCCGTATATTTAAATATATATTATCTAACTATGCATTAATGGTGACAGATACCTGCTAATTTGTGAGATTAACTGAAAAACTGATTTTGTTCGAGACAAAAATCGACAAAATACATCACTGCGTATCGCCATCTTGTTGTCGAAACGAGTGGTTTGAGTCGCGTATATCTAATCAATGTAAATTTTCGATTTTTTGCGATTTGTTTCCTAAATAGGCATTCTGGAGCGAAAAAAAAGATATGGGTCTCTATTATATATACAAGTATTTACACACGTCAACAAAATAGCGTTTTTGCTCGTTCCAAATAAAAAAAGTTAAAGAAATTACAAGAAAACACGCAAAAAATCGTGGAAAACGCCACACTTCTCGAACACACGAGACGCTAACCAACGAGAATATGCGATAACGGAATACCGGAACTATTTTTTACTTGTTGACAAGATGGATGCATCGCTTGTGACAGTTTTACCAGATCTGCTACTAACGATTAGTGGTTTACTGAACTTCCGTAATAGTTGTCTATATTTGGAGAAATGGAAACCACAGACGAAGAGTCTAGTTCGACAGGCCACATGGAAACAACGGTTGACAGTCGTAAAGTGTCACCGAGTGTGGGAGTCACGCTCCAGACTCCAGGTCGGCTTCGCCTTTGTTGGCGTTGGATTCAGGAAAAATTACAACAGCGCTTTGACTGTCAACGATTCCTGACTAGGTAATGTGATGTGGTGAACCTGTGGAAATTACGTCCCGATGTCTGCGCACGTTTACGTTGAGTCATCATGCTGCGCCGAGGAAGTTACCATGCCTAGGCCTAGGGCAATGGCTAGGCTATGGCTATGCAGCACCGTGTGCCCGACCGCGTTGGTGCTTCCATCACCGTACGAAGGCGAAGACGATGATTTTGTACTGATATGCACAAACAGAGCGGTGCTAGATGTTGGTCTGCTGTCATTGCATGATTTGCGTGCCGACTCACTGATTCGCACTGTAGCTATCATGTCAGTAATTCAATTGTTATCGAATCATTGCCATTTTAATAATCATATTTTTTCTGCATATTTCTTTTACCTAGCCCGAGGGCGAGGTCCGAACTACAATGGCAATGCAAGCAGGCTCTTCTTTTTATTTTGTATCTAATCTAATGAAGTGTACCGTGACTGTATTTTAATATTGTGTTTGATTTTGTGTTGAATAACATTGATGACAATAATAACATGAGGGTTTATTTAATTCATTATGTGAATATATATATATATATATTCTTAAATGTTACCGTAATTGTGATTGTAATAATGATTGTAATCATGACTACATTAGTAATTGTGATTGCAATAATTACTGTAATCATGATTACATTAATATTCGTACTTGTAATCACCCCTCTCTGTAGCACACCACAACACCTTGTTGTTTGGTGCAATGTAATCATTTAAATAACAATAATTAACTACTGACAGTATGTAATGTTCACAGTTTTGCAACTATTATGGTAATTATGGAATTAGTGCTATCAACTAACCCTGACAAATTATATTTCAGGCTCAGGAAAGGCAAGACAAGTAATCCCATCCTGCAATGTGGGAAGGATCTGTGATGTCTATTCTGAACCGAACTGAATAGATGGAAAGTTTAGCTATGGAGATTGACCTGACACAGGTGAGTGTACTGATAGTCTGATATATAGTCTACCACAGGGAAATACAACCTGGAACATGGATATCACAGTTACACACATCATTATTATGCCACAACATATCAAATATACTGGTAGTTTAGCTTAGGAAATAATTAATCTTTATAAAGCCAAGGCATTTAACTGTTTCACCATCATCATCTGTACCAATGGCAATAGACTACTTGTTTTGATTGGACAGTAAATGTACACCAATCATGTGTAACAATATTACTTGTTCTGACTGACAGTAAACGTACACCAATCATGCATACCAATACACTACTTGTTCCTACCAACAGTAAATATACACCAATGATCTCATTCTGGAATCTGCACCATTTCACTACGTCTTCTGACAGTAAATGTACACCAATCGTGTGTATCCAATATACTACTTGTTCTGACTGAATCTACTACTTGTTCCTACCGACAGCAAATGTAAACCAAGCGTCTCATTCTCTACCAAATACACTACTTGTACTGACAGTAAATGTACACTAATCATATGTATCAATAAACTACTTGTTCTGACTGATAGTACTTGCACACCAACCATCTGTTCCAATAAACTACTGACACTAAATATACACCAATACACTACTTATTCTGACTGATAGTACATGTACACCTAACAATTCACCTTTCACTTATCCAGGGGTAGAAATCAGCACCCTTTCCTCTGACAGACACCCCAGTATCCGAAAGACCTTGGCTGATAGATCATACATGAGTACAACCTGTGTCACAGTTTATGGCTGTTTGGTGTGTGGCAGGTGCAGAAAAGTGACATAAGTTTTTCTCATGAATGACAAACTTCTTCTCTTTCTCATAGGTGTCGGAGCTGCTTGAGTCACCCTCGGTTATGTCGCTGTTATCACATAGTGTGCATCATCTGCACCAATGTCTTTGTTCTCACTGAATCTGATGGAAGCTTCACATAGGAGTAGTTCATTGGTGCAATAATGTCATCCGTGACTACAGCAGTATTCGCGAAGTGTCGCACTTGAAATATCATTACCGGATCGATTTGCATTTCAGCATCAGTTGTATGTGATGCCACAGCAGTAGTAGAAGTGATGGCACTAAAGGTGACATCCGTAATGTAAAGATTGACGGCATCACCCATAGCGCTGGATGCTTCAAAACTAGTACCTGTACTTGTACGAACCAATGGTGAATCCTTCATCTGAAAAGATTACACATACGGTGACTTGAAAATTTTACAAAATTCATCTTTTCATAATAAAAGTGAATCACAATGTGAGAAACTTTCTCTTGTATATATTATTTTTAGAATATAAGAGTGCCAGTGTCATATAGAATGTATAAAGTAATCAACCACAGGAAAAAGCATTTTCCCTATGGAGCCATGTTAATTCAACCAATGGGTCTTTCACTGATCTCTTAATGTTTTTAATGAATCTGTTTGGTCAGTTTGTTGAATGCCACTGGTAACATAACCAAACGCATGCAACCAAAATTGTAGCATCTTAGCTCAAATGTGCATTATATTATCTAATCAACATTGCACTGTTTTCAATGGGCCAGGGAGGTCAAAATTATATAAGGGGTCCAAATTCCATAACAAAATATGGACCCATAGGTTCACTTTCTATGGGGTTCCTTATGTTATATCTGACACTCGATTTAGATAACATAATGCATGAATATTGCTACTGAACCAAATGCAGATCTATGTTTGTGACATCTTTATCTTATAAATGCTGCACGCACACACACATACCTGCCCACACGTATATATATATATATATATATATATATATATATATATATATATATATATATATATATATATATATATATATATATATATATATATATATATATATGTATATATATAATTATTAGGTATTATACTGAAAACATCTGCTAGATAGTATGATGCATGGACAAAAGCCCCACAGACATAAGCTTGTTTCAATTCAATTATACTGTTCATGACTGTTGCTATAGTACACAGAGACAAGATGTTGTCATGAATATACTTCAGGCATGTGGTCGATTCCATTCCGGAATTGGAACTGACCCTCAATTCCAGTTCCGGAATTGGAATTGCCTTCAATTTTTTTTTAATTGGGATTTTTTTTTTAAATTTATTTTTTGGGAATTGGAATTGATTTTGTTGGAATTATTGACTTGATACTGTTAATATTTACCATTATATATATTTATATTACTTTTAAAATCATATTTGTCGGCTATTAGCATGTCACCCTGAATCTGGTAACAGCCAGGAAGTTGTCAACATTACAGCATAGACACTGTCTACTCTGGTATTGAAACATTGTGACAAAAAACAATATAATCAAGCATTTGCATCAAAAAGAGATACGCCCTTATCAGATATCTGTCAATTCTATTTTTAAACATATTCACACTACTAGCATTAACACAATCATTTGGCAGTTTGTTCCATTCATTTATCACCCTCTGTGAGAAAGAGTACTTTCTCATGTCCAACCTACACTGTTCCTTAACTAATGCTACTTTGTGTCCTCTGGTTCTACTGCCTTTTTTAAGTTTGAAGAACATATTCCTATCAACATCCTCATAACCGTTCACTATTTTAAACACTTATATTTGGTCTCCTCTTAGTCTCCTGGTCTCTAGTGTTGTCAAACCACATTGTAATAAGCGACTTTCGTAACTAAGGTCTCTTAATTCTGGAATCATTTTAGTTGCTCTTCGTTGTATTCTTTCTAGCTTATCTATGTCTTTTTTTACGATATGGCCTTCATGCTTGAATACAATATTCTAAATGTGGTCTAACTATTGCTTTGTACAGGAGTACAATTAGATGTTTCTCCTTATACGTGATAGTTCTCCTAATTAGCCCTAGAAATTGATTTCCTTTCGAAGCAGCAATCCCACATTGCTCTGAAACTTTCATGTCAGCATTAAATGTTACTCCTAAATCCTTTTCTTGTGTGGTTCTACCTAGTACAGCATCCCCCATTTTATATTCCTCGTCCATATTTCCATGTCCTATGTGTATACATTTACACTTCCCAAAATTGAATAACATTTGCCATTTTTCTGACCATTTAACAAATTTTTCTAGATCATCCTGTAAACTTTGTTTATCTGTATCATTAGTATACTTTTGTGTCATCTGCAAATTTGAGTACTTTGCTAGATATGTCATCCTCCAAATTATTTATATATATATTAAAAACAGCATAGGGCCTAATACTGATCCCTGTGGTACCCCACTCAAAACAGATTTCCAGTTTGAAATCTCACCATCTACTATTACTCTCTTTCTTCTGTGTGTTAGCCACTTTTCTATCCAGTTGATTACATAATTGCCTATACCATGGGCTTTTAGTTAAGTAACAAGTGGCACTTTATCGAAAGCTTTCTGAAAATCTAAGTAGACAACTGGTGACCCGTCATCTACCCACTTTGTAATTTCTTCTAAAAAACATAAGAAATTGGTTAGACATGACCTTGCTTTTAGGAAGCCTACCCCATTTAAATGCAGACCCTTGTTTATCCAATCCTAATGTTCAGCCCACAAGTTTCCCATAATAAACATGTCACTGGTCACCTGTACAATGCTGTTACATGTGGCTGTAGGGTTTGCCCTTTGTAGTAATTAAAAATGTCCCCATTGAGAATACATGTTGGAGATTAGGATGTTGAAGACTCAAACTTTCCAGTAAATTTATGATACCACCACTGATAGCAATATAAATCTGACTCCTAGCATATTTGCTCCCCCCCGGACATCTGCCCCTTTTTCTATGATAGTAGACAAGTGAAAATCAGTTTGCAGTTTTATCATTATTGCTACAATAACATAACATTCAATGACAAGTCAAAGTCACTTTAGCCTAATGCAATGGCCTATCCCCTGGAGTGTGTATGAGATGTTCTTGTCACCAGTTGTCTTCCAGGTATCATTGATAGTCAGATCAGTGGTGGAAGATGGGTTCTTGGGGTGATGCTTCCACAAACAGTGGTGGACAGTAACGAGTCAGAGATCAGCTGGTTTGGAATGCCCCTGGTATTAGCTGCCTTAGTTTTCAGGTCCTCACCGACCTTGGCAGCTTCTATCTGTGCCGTGTCACCATCATGGTTGCAGGCAGTCTTGTTGATCGCATTCTGGATCTGGAGATCAGATCAGTGAGCACACCACACCACACCACAGCACCCTTGCATGATCAGGATCGACGCTGGCTTCACTCCCATTGAAGAGTAATCTTGTTGGTCCCCCTTCTTGGTGTAGGAATGACACTCAAAACATAGCTTCTGACCTTCCATGGTGAAGTTATAAGTGAATTCTGACAACTCTGGCTTGTGCATCCAGTATTATAGGAAAATGGAGTCACTCCAACTCTCAATGGTAAATGCAATTCAAAATAAACCTTGTTGAGATAGCTTCTTTCAAATATCCTCAATTGTCCTAACAGGTCCTAATGTCACTGGCTTCTTCCACAATTGCAATAAAGATAATCCTTTGATTACAGGATCATCTCCAACTATATAAAGTCATTTACTTGGCTGATCTGGCACAAAGAACATTAATTGCAATTAGGGTAATATATATCTTGAATTCATGTTCAGAAATAAAAAAAATAAGTTAAAAAAACATGTCTTAAAAAACTTACAAATAATCCAGAGGCTACGGACAGGGGGCAAATGTCCAGATTTTGAATAAGGCAAGTGACAAATGTCCGGGAGGGGGCAAATGACCTGGACCTGATATATATATATATATATATATATATATATATATATATATATATATATATATATATATATATATATATATATATATATATATATATATATATGTGTGTGTGTGTATTTAACGAACAATAATTTTGTAATCATATCTAATTAAATATGATTGTGCACACGTGACAAATAAAACTGTGTTAAAACGAATTGGATTTGAATTTTTCTTTAGCCTAGGATTTTAACAGTTGGAATTGATTTTTGCAAGGCGGAATTAGAAATGATTTTTTGGAACTGACAAAACAGAATTGACCCCATGCCTGATATATTTCCTTCATATGTATAGCTTGTACTAATACTATTGTGGGTTGCCGATAGTTGCCCCCTCCCCCAACGATATTAATTACAGTGTTATCAGTCGACTCAGAATAAAATGTAATTAATACATCTCTTTATGAACTTCCGGTTATTACATGTGGGGTTTAATCTGATCAGTAAAGCAAATTAATTTTATATAATTTTGCCTTATTGTCAAGTCACAAGAATTCAGACAGAAATTGTAAAGTGTCATTATAGAAAGCAGACATGTAATCTGACAGTGTTCAACTGGGTAGATGACGATGCCTTAGTTAGTTTCCTCTCCAGCTAGACATTGCATGGGTGAAATACATTTTATTAAATATTTAAATACTTTTAAAAAGTTTGTGTAACTGCATTTGCACTTAATCACAATGAAAGTATTTGTATATTTAAATATTTCCATAAAGAATTTGAAATGTAAACAGCAACAGCAGGCTTCTGTTGCGCTATAGTCTATACTGTCTTTTGGTGTGTTTCTCCCATGCATCTACCCCCTTAGGCTTAGCCTTACGCTTGCCGCTTGGTCTCTAAGCATTTAGAACACAGGAGTATTAGACTTATTATGACTGTCAATAAATAGTATCAAATTATTTTCTTGAATAATTTTGCCTAGTACATACGCCATGGCCCATGTTATAAGGCTGCAGTATATCCTGTTCCACTTATTGAGTTATTGTTATTGTTTTGAGTACGGCCACGTATTGACGGTACGTCTGATCACGTCGAAAATAAATCGGCGGATAGGAAAACAATCGTAATTATATCAAACTATTAACACTTACTCGCACTTTATTGTATTCATACATTTCGATTTACTGTGGGTTATATATATACTGACGTTGAAGCACAGCTGTGCTTATTGGGGTGGAACTATATTGTAAACGTAGTGATAAGTCACAATGGTAACGGTAATCCAATTTACTAACCTGGTTTCGGCTCGTCGCTTCATGAGCATCGCTCTGTCCTTTGATATCTGATGTTTCCTTATCGCAGAATAGTCTGTAGATGCATGGTCATATACGGAAAAAAATCTAAGATGGAACGGAGTCTTTGACCAAGAATGACATATTGATGCTCACCGTCTGTCCATGCTCATCACATAGTCTTTTGTCTTGTAATTTGCATCGGAAACGTGGTAACTCGCAGTGCCTGCGGCTGGCGGACACGGCAATTTGCAACCACCTTTCCCGCTGCAAATTCTTCCTCGGAATTCGATCAAAAGTTTTTTCCTTGCATTTGTAGTACTAGTTGATATATCCAGGAGCCATCCAGTGTACACCAGTTTTCTTTTTATTCGATTTTCCATGCGTTTCGGCCGTTTTTCCGAGAGGTTTTTACTGTGTGAACGCCGTGCCAGGAGCTCGTACTCAAACCACTCTGCCGCTGAGCCCCCCGCAGAGCAATATGGCGCCGCCCAGCGAAGATAATGGCAAAGTTTAAAAGGATATTACAAAATTACCGTGGCGTTGCGCCCATCATATAAGGGTGATATATACTGTAAATGGTATGTTATTATGTTTGGGCTATGGTTGTTCGAGTGCTTCACCCCCCCCCCCTTTAACGACAGTTTAACGGGACATTCCAATACTTAATGTATTAGTGTTTGCAACGTTTCGTTTGAATTAAATAGTGTCAATATAAAAAGGTGTAACTTTCGTGATCTGTCATCTAATATTTAAGAAACTACACGATTTGGCGATGCATATATATATACTACCTTAGTCACATATATAAAGATCAGTTTGCAGCAATTAAAGACGGAAAATAAATAGCTACCTTTGAAGTTGAAATATAGTGTTTTTCAGGGGACAATTAAATTGACAGACCGATAAATTGAATTTCTTGGTCTGTGAAATTCCCATTTTATACCATTTGTGACAATAAATATTCTGCGCAAAACAGTTTAACATGTGAAGTAAAACATTGTTGATTTATGTGCACTTAGAGATCGAAAAAACAGAGAGTTTGGGCATTTTAATTATACGCCCCCCCCCCCAACTACGTTTGAATCAGTTAGCTAATACAAACACATTGCTGTAGTTCTACATTCCTTCAACAACTATCATCACTTCCCCTTCCCTTACATAAATTCCCGTCCCTATCATCACTTCCCCTTCCCTTACATAACTTCATGTCCCTGTCATCACTTCCCCTTCCCTTACATAACTTCCCGTCCCTGTCATCACTTCCCCTTCATACGCATAACTTCCCATCCCTGTCATCACTTCCCCTTCCCTTACATAATTTCCCATCCCTGTCATCACTTCCCCTTCCCTTACATAACTTCCCGTCCATGTCATCACTTCTCCTTCCCTTACATAACTTCCCGTCCCTGTCATCACTTCCCCTTCCCACACATAACTTCCCATCCCTGTCATCACTTCCCCTTTTAATTATACGACCCCCCCAACTACGTTTGAATTAGTTAGCTAATACAAACACACTGCTGTAGTTCTACATTCCTTCAACAACTATCGTCACTTCCCCTCCCTTACATAATTTCCCGTCCTTACCATCACTTCCCCTTCCCTTACATAACTTTCCGTCCCTGTCATCACTTCTCCTTCCCTTACATAACTTCCCGTTCCTGTCATCACTTCTCCTTCCCTTACATAACTTTCCGTCCCTGTCATCACTTCCGCTTCCCACGCATAACTTCCCGTCCCTGTCATCACTTCCCCTTCCCTTACATAACTTCCCGTCCATGTCATCACTTCTCCTTCCCTTACATAACTTCCCGTCCCTGTCATCACGTCCCCTTCCCACACATAACTTCTCGTCCCTGTCATCACTTCCCCTTCCCTTACATAACTTCCCGTCCCTGTCATCACTTCCCCTTCCCTTACATAACTTCCCATCCATGTCATCACTTCCCCTTCCCTTACATAACTTCCCGTCCATGTCATCACTTCTCCTTCCCTTACATAACTTCCCGTCCCTGTCATCACTTCCCTTTCCCACACATAACTTCCCGTCCCTGTCACCACTTCCCCTTCCCTTACATAACTTCCCATCCATGTCATCACTTCCCTTCCCTTACATAACTTCCCGTCCCTGTCATCACTTCTCCTTCCATTACATAACTTCCCGTCCCTGTCACCACTTCCCCTTCCCTTACATAACTTCCCGTCCCTATCATCACTTCCCGTCCATGTCATCACTTCTCCTTCCTTTACATAACTTCCCGTCCCTGTCATCACTTCCCTTCCTACATAACTTCCGTCCCTGGCATCACTTCTCCTTCCCTTACATAACTTCCGTTCCTGTCATCACTTCTCCTTCCCTTACATAACTTCCCGTCCCTGTCATCACTTCCCCTTCCCACGCATAACTTCCCATCCATGTCATCACTTCCTTCCTTACATAACTTCCCGTCCATGTCATCACTTCTCCTTCCCTTCCATAACTTCCGTCCCTGTCATCACTTCCCTTCCCACACATACCTTCCGTCCCTGTCACCACTTCCCCTTCCATTACATAACTTCCCATCCATGTCATCACTTCCTTCCCTTACATAACTTCCGTCCATGTCATCACTTCTCCTTCCATTACATAACTTCCCGTCCCTGTCATCACTTCCCCTTCCACACATAACTTCCCGTCCCTGTCACCACTTCCCCTTCCTTACATAACTTCCCGTCCCTATCATCACTTCCCGTCCATGTCATCACTTCTCCTTCCTTTACATAACTTCCCGTCCATGTCATCACTTCTCCTTCCGTTACATAACTTCCCGTCCATGTCATCACTTCTCCTTCCGTTACATAACTTCCCGTCCATGTCATCACTTCTCCTTCCGTTACATAACTTCCCGTCCCTGTCATCACTTCCCCTTCCCTTACATAACTTCATGTCCCTGTCATCACTTCCCCTTCCCTTACATAACTTCCCGTCCCTGTCATCACTTCCCCTTCATACGCATAACTTCCCATCCCTGTCATCACTTCCCCTTCCCTTACATAATTTCCCATCCCTGTCATCACTTCCCCTTCCCTTACATAACTTCCCGTCCATGTCATCACTTCT
The DNA here is from genome assembly GCA_033239005.1 of Lamellibrachia satsuma. Taxonomy (NCBI): domain Eukaryota; kingdom Metazoa; phylum Annelida; class Polychaeta; order Sabellida; family Siboglinidae; genus Lamellibrachia; species Lamellibrachia satsuma. The sequence continues at coordinate 199,990 of BSQZ01000059.1, forward strand.
CCTTCCCTTACATAACTTCCCGTCCCTGTCATCACTTCCCCTTCCCACACATAACTTCCCATCCCTGTCATCACTTCCCCTTTTAATTATACGACCCCCCCAACTACGTTTGAATTAGTTAGCTAATACAAACACACTGCTGTAGTTCTACATTCCTTCAACAACTATCGTCACTTCCCCTCCCTTACATAATTTCCCGTCCTTACCATCACTTCCCCTTCCCTTACATAACTTTCCGTCCCTGTCATCACTTCACCTTCCCTTACATAACTTCCCGTTCCTGTCATCACTTCTCCTTCCCTTACATAACTTTCCGTCCCTGTCATCACTTCCGCTTCCCACGCATAACTTCCCGTCCCTGTCATCACTTCCCCTTCCCTTACATAACTTCCCGTCCATGTCATCACTTCTCCTTCCCTTACATAACTTCCCGTCCCTGTCATCACGTCCCCTTCCCACACATAACTTCTCGTCCCTGTCATCACTTCCCCTTCCCTTACATAACTTCCCGTCCCTGTCATCACTTCCCCTTCCCTTACATAACTTCCCATCCATGTCATCACTTCCCCTTCCCTTACATAACTTCCCGTCCATGTCATCACTTCTCCTTCCCTTACATAACTTCCCGTCCCTGTCATCACTTCCCCTTCCCACACATAACTTCCCGTCCCTGTCACCACTTCCCCTTCCCTTACATAACTTCCCATCCATGTCATCACTTCCCCTTCCCTTACATAACTTCCCGTCCATGTCATCACTTCTCCTTCCATTACATAACTTCCCGTCCCTGTCACCACTTCCCCTTCCCTTACATAACTTCCCGTCCCTATCATCACTTCCCGTCCATGTCATCACTTCTCCTTCCTTTACATAACTTCCCGTCCCTGTCATCACTTCCCCTTCCCTTACATAACTTCCCGTCCCTGGCATCACTTCTCCTTCCCTTACATAACTTCCCGTTCCTGTCATCACTTCTCCTTCCCTTACATAACTTCCCGTCCCTGTCATCACTTCCCCTTCCCACGCATAACTTCCCATCCATGTCATCACTTCCCCTTCCCTTACATAACTTCCCGTCCATGTCATCACTTCTCCTTCCCTTCCATAACTTCCCGTCCCTGTCATCACTTCCCCTTCCCACACATACCTTCCCGTCCCTGTCACCACTTCCCTTCCATTACATAACTTCCCATCCATGTCATCACTTCCCTTCCCTTACATAACTTCCGTCCATGTCATCACTTCTCCTTCCATTACATAACTTCCGTCCCTGTCATCACTTCCCTTCCCACACATAACTTCCCGTCCCTGTCACCACTTCCTTCCCTTACATAACTTCCCGTCCCTATCATCACTTCCCGTCCATGTCATCACTTCTCCTTCCTTTACATAACTTCCCGTCCATGTCATCACTTCTCCTTCCGTTACATAACTTCCCGTCCATGTCATCACTTCTCCTTCCGTTACATAACTTCCCGTCCATGTCATCACTTCTCCTTCCGTTACATAACTTCCCGTCCCTGTCATCACTTCCCCTTCCCCCACATAACTTCCCGTCCCTGTCATCATTTCTCCTTCCCTTACATAACTTCCCGTCCCTATCATCACTTCCCCTTCTCTTACATAACTTCCCGTCCCTGTCATCACTTCTCCTTCCCTTACATAACATCGCGTCCATATCATCACTTCCCCTTCCCTTACATAACTTCCCATCCATGTCATCACTTCCCCTTCCCTTACATAACTTCCAGTCCTTGTCAGCACTTCCCCTTCCCTTACATAACTTCCGTCCCTGTCATCACTTCCCCTTCCCTTACATAACTTCCCGTACGTGTCATCACTCCCCCTTTCCTTACATAACTTCCCGTCCCTGTCATCACTTCCCCGTCCTGGGCATCACTTCCCCTCCCTGTCATCATTTTCCCTTCCATGTCATAACTTCCTGGTTCCTGTCATAACTTCCCCTTCCCTCTCGTCATAATTTTCCTGTCCCTGTCATCACTTCCTCGCCCCTGTAATCTCTTCCCCTTCCTTCTCATTACAACTCCTTCCCTGTCATCCCTTCCCCTTCCTTTTCATCACATCCCATTCCCTGTCATCTCTTCCCCTTCTCTCTCATCACATCCCCTTCCCTGTCATCCCTTCCCCTCCCCTGTTATCACACCCCTTCACTCTCATCTCCCCACTCTTTCCTGTCATCACATCCCCTTCTCTCTCATCTCTTCCCCTTCCCTCTCATCACACCCTCTTCCCTTTCATTCTCATCAAAACCCCTTCCCTGTCATCACTTCCCCTTCTCTGTACGCACCAGAGGCAGCACTTATGGATACTACCAGACATACACACGTGTGTACGCTTGCATGAGTTACTTAGCCAGCAGTCAGTGCAGATGCGTAGAACATGTCTTTTCTCCTTTCAGCGTAGCGCTAAAATAATATATCTTTCAGCGTAGCGATAAAATAATATATCTTTCAGCGTAGCGATAAAATAATATATCTTCATTATGTGCACGGAAATAGAACTAAGAATTTAGAAATAATATATAGATCCGAACCAGCGCTACACCATCAGCAGACCTAGCTAGACGATACCCTAGCCACATCTGACATGCGGTTAACACAGAGTTATATCGGAAGAAGAACCTACTGTCTAAGAGGTCCCGTATCAGAACACAAGGTTTTACCTACATTTTATCAATAGAAAATAAACAAATTGTTGCATGTATGCTCTGCTGGCATTGACTAATACGTCTTGTTAAGTTTCACTTGGTCTTTGTGTCCCATCTACCAACCTTACAGGAGTATTGAGGCCAGTCTACTGAGGACGTACACTCGGCAGTGAAACCGCGAACAACCGCCTTCAACTCACTCATCTATTCGCTCTAACACATCTCACTTAAACTAAAGTACGCTAAATTAATATAATTATAGTAGAACCTCAGTGTTAGCGTCACCCACAAGACTGGGTAAAAGTGACCAAATAGCGAGGTGACCCTAATGCTGAATATGGGGACTGAAGCATCTTGGGAAGTGCGATAATTGCTCAGATACATATGTTTTAATAACAATGCATATTAAGCAAATACAATACTTCCCTAATACCATATAAACGGAATATTCTACTAAAAATCTAATCTAAATCTAATTACTGACAATTTATGGAGCTTACCGGAAATAGCGTTCATATAAATACAATGTCCGAAACTGTGCACACATCTTAGCCCTAGATGTGGGAAAATCAATCAAATAACCTATCAAGAACTCCTACCCTGGGTCGTCACAGGGATTTTCTAACACTGACGATCGAAATTTGAAGAATGACTGGCGTGTTGTCGACGGAACGGAATATGTAGGAGAATCACGCGATCATCAGGACGAACGATTTGTAGCTCATGGTCGGAATTCAAAGTGTCGTCGTAGACGTAGAAGTTTGATTGTCACGCGATCATCAGGTCGAAATATCTCGCAGAATCAATCATACGGGAAGACTTGTTGTATACGCGCATCGATTCGTCGAGTGTTTGATCATCAGGTTGAACGTTTCGGTATATTCATTCACATGTAGAATTTTGAAGACTTGGAATAAATCTGGGCTAAACCTAAGGTTACATTTTCTATCATAAGATTACTACTCTGCAGAACCGTAATAACATCGTGTAAGGATTAATTCATCCTTTTTAGAATACTAGAAACTTAACATATCAACTTATTGACTAAACAGGGCATTGTTCGCCCTAATTTGAACTTCACATCGTTAATAAGCGAGAGGCGCACACACGCGGGGAGAAATAAATTTACATCTTTCTCCGATCAAGATAAAACTCCGAATGACGCTCGCTGTCGTTACCGACGCTACTAACGGGTTAGGAGGTTTTTGTGATCTGACCAATCAAATCGTATCCCTTGATAATTTCAGCGTCCCTACGTCATATTTCAAGTGTAAACTACTGGGCCCGAGGTTATAAACCGTACTCAACTCAATTGAACACGGTTTCATGCTCAAGCCTCGCTTTCACACTATGCTCAAACTCAGGCGAGGTTATAAAACATCTTGAGCACGAAATCGTGCTCAGCGTTGAGCACGTAATGCTGAAATCCTGAGTATGCTCAAGACCATACTCAACGCCGTGCTCAAGCATAAATAAAAATGGCAGCTCACGCATAAATTTATTGAAGTCGTTGAAAGTTCGTCCGTTTTGAGAAGATAAGCTGTCCGATTGTAGGGTCCAGGCCGCCTACTTCCGAGTTTTATCCGTATGAAGACCTGATGGAATACGACATTTGTGAAAAAATTTTTTTGATGGCTCAAACTGCACTATTTAACGAACATTTGCTAAATGTAACCGCAGCAGCGACAGACACCGCAAAACAAGTGATAGTTTACTTTTAGGTGCGGCTTTTTTGGCGACGGGGACCATTCATTTACAGCTGCTGCAGGACGACAACATTATATTTCAACTTCCGAGTCAGAGTCATGATTCACACGAAATGTGTCTACAGAAATTAAAACTATGTGGTTTAGTTGAACGATTTATAACATGCCATACTGCGTTACTGGACATTAAGGCATACCAATACGATATATGCGAAGTGTATGTGTGCTGCAAAATAAAATTATTCCGTGAACTGCCAATGCCAATGGCAATGCCAATGTCATGGCCATGCCCATGCCATGGCAATAGTAGCCAATACAGCCACTTCGTTTTGTCACTGTAAAGAATTAGGCAGTGATTTAAAACATTTCGCCAGCTTTGAGTTGGGAATATAGCAAATAATATATAATTATGTGTCTATAACATAATATAGCTAATCTAAATATTATATCAACTGGATTAAGCTTACATACCATGCTATATTTATATTATTCATGCAGCCCGACACCAGGCCAGGGCGAAGGATGTATGTATATGAAATATAAAAAAATTGCCTAGGGGTAGGACTTCACATAGTGGGTGACCTTTGGAAGTAGAATATACATGCAAAATATTCAACACACACATCCAGGATAATGTAATTTTTTTTAAGAGATTGTTCAAATTGAACACTATGTAAGAAAAACCTTCCATATGTCTATATTTATGCTACCGCAAAAAATAAAATTGTAGGTTATAGATGTTAAACATAATGCTGTTCTAGCCTTACTATTCCAATGCCGCAGGAAATCTAAGAACGAACTAGTGCAGGTGACAAACTACAGCTCTAATATAGTGTTTACACCTTTCCTATAATTTATAGTAAATGCAAATTTTCCAAATAACGGATACAAAGATATCACGACTTTTCTAAGACAAAGAAGAACATCATACTTTGGGAAAAGTATGTGATTGGCATATAAAGTACTGGCAAATATAGCTATACAATGATTAAGAGGCATGCCACACTAAACTAAGCAAGGTGTTAGTGAAAACAGCGACATGTGTAGTGCATATACCCAGGGCGTATGTAATATAATACAAATAGTAACATATGCTGTATATATTGTCTTGTGCAGTAACCTATTTCAAATATAACTTAATTTATGATAAATAAAATAATATATGTTATGGAAATAATGATTCCATATAGTAGATAGTATGCACATTAAAAGTGCAAATAATATATTCGCTTGGGCACTCTCATCATAATTATTATTATTAAGAATTACCACTACAAATCAATGATAACATAGCTTACTCTTTCAGTTTACATTTTACTGTTTGATATTATATTAGTACTATATTTGTTTATTATCTACAAAAATATTAATCATTAAGGAGTAATACAAACCTTTCTATGATATTCAATGAAATCCGTTTTAGCATATCATCTATTAATTTCAATCACTTTACTCTGTAATACTAAACCCATATAAAAGATAGGCTGGACTAAAATTATAGACTACTAACATTGGGTAATCCCCGTGACACAAACATGTGACACCCGACGTCAAAACTAAGCCTAGGCTAAGCCTAAGGGGCAAACAAAATTAGTTGTTAACACCGCTATTTCTTAGTTTTGACAAATACTTCAGTTTCTGGGTTCACTGCGCAACAAACTGAATACATCACTGTGTACCACACAGAATCTTCTACGTGACTCTGACGTATGGTTCCACCAGACAAGTGTATAGACTATAGTTCAAGTGTATAGCATGCCATAGCATAGGTACATCATGATCTGAACAGAATAGTTTTTACATATTCAGTACACATAGTCATAGACTGATCAAAACTATGAAACTGAACCTTTGTCTCACAAAATGTTTATTTTTGTACTCCTCTTTCCAGTGCGTGTGTATTGTTACACGCATGTAAAGATTATGGAAACAATGGACATTCTAATGAAATATTAAAACAAAATATTATAATGAACCATGGATTTAGGTAATGTCATTTTTGACAACATTAATATAATATATTTTTGTATTGAAATTGATGTTATATTAACACTTGTATTCATTAAAAAAGCACACAACTTAACGTGTTCCTCTGTACATTTCCAGAAGTTCTAGTTACCACGCCGTAAATGAACATGGCAAACATAATTAGGCTGCCGAATCGCTTAGTTGGGGCATAATCTTAGCCTGGCTGCGAGTTATTACTTTTTGCTATTTTTAATTTTTAGGCAGTTTTATCTTGCGATTCGTCTCGTTCTGTCTGTTAAATCGTTCACTGCGTGCTCGACTTTCCACACACCGTGTGATATTGGTGATGGGTTGATTTTTCTCCGGCGCTTTTTCCCGCAAAAGAGACACTTGCAGCCGAAATTCTTCGTCCACCACTGTTTATATGCGGAAGTATCTTTGTTATCTTTTTCAAAAAGAGAGCTCCACTTGGCCGCTTGTGCATTTGAAAAACCCGCGTCGTTTCGTACTCAGCTGAGTACTTACTCAAGACGTTTTATAACCTCCGTTGAGCACGAACTCTGGTGAGCATGAAATCTCAGACTTGAGCACAGACTTGAACTTGAGTTTGAGTACGGTTTATAACCTCGAGATGCCTTATGTGCCACCGGGCACGAAGAGGAATAAGTAAAAAGTAAAGTAAGTTATAACCTCGGGCCCTGGTGTTTGCGGGAATTTTATGTGCGTTTTGCACCCGGCCCTTAAAGACATTCGTTAATCTGTGAAATAAGTATCATGTAACTAAGTTCTGTCGTATCCGATATACCGTCAATTTGATAAGTAAATAATGAACCTTTTAGGATAAAGTATTTACCTCTGGTAAAATATCGAACTATAAAACTAGAACTTTGCATAGAACATCAATAACTAAATAGTAGATTCTATATGACGAATAAATTACATGTTTACCGTTACTATGGTATGGTAAAATTCGTTCGAACTGAGCGTTCGTTCGTTTTTAGTTCATTCATTGATTTGGCTATGTGGAAAGTAGATTAGTTCCCTGTGGATCAAAATAATGTAGTGTTTTCGTTAAGAGTGTTGACATAAAAATAAAAACCGTAACATCAGGGGACATGGCTCTGGTAGTGGGTGCGTTGGTGTGTTTGGAAAGACAACTTTGGGTAGGCGGAAGCTTTACTCGATCTTTGATATCTTTCTGAAATAGTCTGTAAAGCACTTCGTTGATGGCTGCATTGTTAGTGCATGTCATGGTTTTAACAATTGAGGTGGTACCTGGCATCAAAATCTACGAGATCACTCACCCTGGCTAACATTCACCTCATAATACATGTTTCGCTGCATTGATGACTATCAGAAACATTCCTAGTTGAAACCACTCTGTTTTTTCATAATAAACCGATTGAAAAAATGCAAAAGTTAGAATCTAATGTTCCCATGTTGCTTCGCAATGTCTGATTCTTTGAGCGTGTTGGAGTTTCTCATCAAGGTGATTTTTTAGCCTCAAAGTTTTTCTTCAGTATGCCCAGATGCAATGAACTTGTGAATGTAACATAACAGTTTTTGTATGATACACCATTTCAGTATCTTGTATTACATCGCTGAGATTCACAGCTTCCAGTCTTTCAATAATGTCCCATCTTTCGTAACACTGATATCGTTTACGTTCAACCATGGCTTGCTGTACTCTGTCCACAGGCCATTGGTGCCAAGTTTTCGAGTGGGATCTTTAGAAGATTCCTTCTGGCAAAGAGGGCATAGGCTCCAGTCAGTAATTATGTCACTGCTCCTCTTCCTCAACTGTATGCGTGCTGCTGCATCCATGGCTGTAGTCATGTTAGTAGCTCCATTCTAGTTCTGGTCTACTGTCAAGTCTACAGTGCGTCACTGCAAATGGCCATACCAGTATTAAAGGAGAATAACATATGTTATTTTATTATGCCTAAACATTTAGCTTGTGCCGGCCCTTGCTATCACTCCTCCGGGGTATTTATACTCCCAGTTTACCAAATTCAGGCGCCGTCACTAGAGGCGCTGTGATTGCTTAAATACCGAATACACTTTACCATTGGTCAACTTGTTAAATCCACCCTCCCTCTCAACCGCTGGACAATGACGTATGCCAGCCCTTCCTTGCCCAGTTTGCAAGTTAAACTTTTGAACTCTTGGGCCAAATCCAAGGTTCTCAGGGCTCCCTCTCAGTTCTCCAATGACGGTGACCTCCGAGGTCAGAGCAATTTAGCAAATGTCAGGATTAAAGGGAAGACTGAAGCGTCTAAACATTACCATCAATTTTGACACCATATGGATTTTGTCCATATCCACTTGTGTGGTTTAACTATACACTTTTCGAAACCTGCTTTTCTGTTGCTAATCTAGGTTTAATGCATCGAATAACACCTCCTAATGATTTAGTTGTATTAGCTGTTAAAAAAATTAACCAAACTGGCATATACTTTACAACCTGAACCTACCTCTCCAATTGGGCTCAGCTTTGTTAGATAAACAAACAGTCAGGCGCCTAATTAATGACACCCTATTGTTAGCATCAAGACCGACCGGGCTGTCGGGTTTATCTGGGAAATCTACTCATCCGATTAGAATTTGAGTTCAAAGTGTTAACTAATGACTGAGGATCTTAAGTGCTGCATCTTTTATAGTTTTCTTAAGTTTACTGGCCTCTGCGTAAACACGCCCGGATCGTGGCTTCTAATAACTATTGACATTGTTGGCGGTGCTTTTGAGTCAAAGGGGCAGCCGGCCGGTGTCCCGAATCTGATGGGTAGCTGCTTGGCCATGACTGACTCTAATTGCGGGGTTCATCTGTGGGTAATCTGGCCATCTTGCACTCAGTTGCTGACCCTATTAGCGAACAGCGAGGTGACCCTATTATCGGGGCGAATGTCCTATTCTTTACTATGGAAATTATTTTGGGCTGACCCAACGTGACCCTAACCCTTAAAACGCCTTAGTTATTCAACTTCCCCACGTATATTCCAGCAACTGATACTTTTACTGATCCTGTTTTCTAAATAGAACGGTGATACATAAGGGGTTTCTGATGACAAATGCGCTGAGCCACCGGTGTATCAGATGGCGCTAGCAATGGTATCACGGAGACTTCTCCATGCTATTGTTTTACAGAATGTGTTCTTTTCTACTAGTATGCTTACACATGCGCACGCACGCACGCACGTACGCACGCACGCACGCGCGTCTCAAAATACGTCATTAGCTACGTATGCATTTTGTTCTGGACAAACGTTTCCCAACTTACCTCCATTCGCTTAAAGCCAGCGTTTGTGAGCACGTCCGCCATGGCCCAATGGAACGACTCAGGGTTGAAGTCTACTCCCGGTCCCAGCATGCCGTTTGCTGGACCCGCCAACGTCAGGACATACACACACAGCGTGACAATGTGAGCAGACGACATCTGGAACACGCACGTGTTGGCCTCGTAGCGGGATTAATGCGTTAACTATGGACGCTTATTCATTTATTTATCACATTTGTGAGGTTCATCATCAGTAGCGTCTCTAGGGTCTCAAGGGGAGGCCAAGGGGGCAAGCCTGGTCAACCAGTAATTCACCAAGCTTCCATATAAGATACGAAACAAATCAATTAAAGCCAAAAGTACTAATGTTTACCCATGATTTAACGTTAAAATGTACTGCTTTTCGGCAGTTATAGTAGCGACTACTTCCGGACTTTTGTGAAGCTCATACGTTGCGGCGCACATTGTATCAGGCCTAAAAATATGTGTCTTTCCGGTGACGGGCGTGACAAAATTAGTTAGGGTAGATAGGTAGGATTTTTTTACAAACTATCTTGACTAATGGTCCAGATAGAATGACACGCATGAACATTTCCACCTGTGATATATTCCTATGTTATTAAAGTTCAAATGTCGTGTTTCGCATGATCTGAGGATGGAGCATTAAAGATATTACAGAAGCGTCAACGATGCACTAGCTCACGTTGGCCGGTTTGATTTACTGCATACCTGATGAGCTGAAACTGTGTCTGAAAATAACTTCATCAATTGTTTGTCATGCTCATGTAGACTATCTAAGTACTACCAAAGTTTCTGCTACCAAAATTGTTACGCACTTCACTCTATTAAAAAATATTTTGTCTTGCTATAACTATGTTCTCATAAATATAACCATCAAGTACCTTACAGATCATATACAAAGGTCAGATACATTTACTTGTTTTCACTGCTTCTGGAGAGAACTGCATCCCCTTATTCATATTTAATCATGAAATTGTAAAAACGTTACATTAATTTAGTCATAAAACAGAGGATATGCTTACATTCCCGAAGGTTCTTTCCGAAACCAGTTTGTGGATTTTTTCAGTAGTTATCAGGCGGCGTGACATCATTTTGGCCAAACAAACGACTCGACGGCGATTCTGATGGTGCAACTGATACAAACTTATCGGTTGAAGTCATTCCGAACATGTACGAGTCAACGACGCGGTCACAGTCACAAAAACGAAGTTAGTAGCGACAGCGAGTTGTGTCAAACCACGTCTGATTTATTGGCCCAAGCCTTTGCCGCAGTGAATAAATGCCCGGAATCAAAAACCTCAAAAATAACATCAATGTAAATTTATTTACAATAATGTTGATTTGGTAGTGCCATGTGTGTTTATTGATCAAACTTTGTTTTCGTTCCATGTTTAGTTTGTACAAGCTAGTAGACATGCACAGTCGTCGAGTTTAGCCTAGCGCTAGCTTAGATAAACACACCTACATGTCCACACACACAATATGAACATACTATTTATCGTACATTACGTGCATATTATGTTGTTCCTCTTTACACATGAAGTCCGAGATGAGGGTGGCATCGATAATGGGTGTTAATTTTTCTACTTTTGTCACTGTTCCCATTTCACTTTCATCTTCGCAACCTGTCACCCCCCCCATCCCTCGCTGGCGTTATCCACTCTTCTTTCAATCCCGCCAAATCTGTCTTCCCACCTCCGTCGGGGTCTACCTCTTCTCTTTCCCCGCTTCACTCTGAACACATCGGCTCTCTTTGTTAACCGTTCCTTCCATTCGGTCCACGTGTGCAACTAACTTTAACCAACTCCTCACCAACTTCCTCCTTAAACTTTTTTCACACCAACCTCCTCCCTCAGCTTTTGCATTCTTCCTTGATTACTTTTTTCACTCCCACATTTTTTTCATCTAGTTAATTTCGCAAACTTAGACTTTATCTTGTTAGTTTTCCCTCATCGCCATAGTCTCTATTATATCATAAGCCATATAGCTACGCTGGTGTTACGCACAAACTACTAACCTTAGTATCTGATAATTAATATATGAAATCTGCTATCCCGGCCAATCGGCCCCTAATTGTATTGTTGGCCCCTAATATTTTTAAAGTTCCAAACATTTTCAGGCGAATTTTAAGCCCTGTAATGGCACACCCAAATTAATTGTTTTGACCCATTGCAATATATAAGCTTTTAACGTATGCAGACGTTCCGCGTTACCATGGAATAACAATGTTTGTTGATGTTCGCTTGACCAGACTGACGTCACACTCAGACTCCGTACGGATATGGCCGAGCGAAACTTCAAATCACTTGGAGCTTTTTGCCACTAATATAATTAGCTTTTATTGAAGATTAGCCAATAACATTATTTGCTAATGCATTTCAAACTACTAATACAACCGTTTGCTATCATATATCGCGATTTGTGGAATATTTGCATATGATCTTTAAAATAATTTAACCCTTTGTTAGTAAAGCTCTGCTATAATGTTCGCAGGAATAATAACATAAGACAATGTCAATGTTTTTCCTGTGTTATTCCCAATGCTCTGTTTTTTCAAGAAAAATCCAACTCTGTTTACCGCAACTGTTCAAATCAATTGATTTAAGGGTTCACCTGCATGCAAATGGGTTATATAAACTTATGTAATATCTTAAAACCTACTCACCTAATCCTGTTGTGTGTATTATATTTATGAGAATGTCACACGACACAATATCACCATAACCATGGTGACAAGATAATCTTAGAAATGCTGAAGTTTATTTTATTTACTCATTCTGATAAACAATAATTATAAAAAAGTGTGCAATGAAGTAGTCTAGCTGAACAAATAGTCATATTTTGTATTGTAAATAGGTGATTTCATCCTAAACAAAATATATTGTTTAAACGTACACACTTAGCAAAAAATTACAATTTTATCCAATATATTTCTACTTGTTCAGCTAAACAATTTTATAATTGTGTGTGTTGTTTGTCAGAATAAATTTAATTTATCTTGGGACTTCCAACAAAACCACACCATCACCTTTTTGGTCATGGACATTGCTAATATTGTCATGAGTGACATTTTCACATCAAAGTAATACACTGTAATTTTTTTCAATAAAAGTAGTTTTAAGGTATGAGGTACATATTATAAACCCATTTACATACCAGTGTGAAAAAACCCCGCAAAACTTGCTCAGTTACTATTTAACTCAATGTAAATACACATAATACAGCTGCATTAAATGTATCAACTTATAACCAAAGTAACAAGGAAATGCGGTTATACTATAGCGTAGTAGTTGAATGGAATGTCGAGGCGCCTAAAACCGATTCCGCCTTCACCGGCCTACAGCGCCACTTAGTCACAGAAACAACTGGTAATCTCAAAATTACTGCCAAGCAGTAGATCGGTGAAAGCTCTCACTGGAATGGTCGGAGCACGACGCACAGACCCCAGTCCATCCACGGATTTCCAGCTGTTGGAGAAACTTCTCCATAACTATATCGCGTCGTGACGCATTATTCGATGCTCCCACGTTCTAGGGCATACTTGTAAAATATGGCCAATAGATTCGGTCCGCCAGTATGCACCACATCGTTTGTCCGCTAATTATTCGCATAGTTAACCGGCTTTTGAGCGCCATATTGCCCCATTTATTCGCAAGATGGCGACACTTAAAGCGAGTTAAATATGTAAATTCGAGCATCGAAAAAGGTGATTAAATGTATTTTTACGTAGAGCACGATTAAAAATGTCCGATAGTTTAGTGTGCATTGTACATGAATTATGCAAAGCACCTTTGCATCGACATGGGCCCGGATTCTAGACAAGCGCCGGTCATTTTTAATAGACAGCCAAGGCCCAAGCCCGACGTGGCGACCGGTAACATTGTCAAGTACATTTTCGTTTGATTTATCGATGAACATAAAACACCCGCCTGCCAATGTCGCGTGCATCGTTACTCACCTGAGCCTTTATGTTGTTACGTCCAACGTTCAGCAACCGGTTAAAACAGTTTAATAACTAAAATAGTGACCTGTTGTCAAAATAAAAACGGATATCGCAACGCCAAACTCGGCGCAGGGAGCGGTCTGTATTTGACGAAGCTCTAAGTTGATAATGAATCATCATCCAGATGGCGCTAATTACCATTGAAAACACATTATTTATTTTCACAAAGTGGTAGGCGGTAAGTTTAACAGTTACATTTGCTATCAAGATCGTGAATACCTGGACAGTAGTCGTTGACATTACTTCATGAAATGTGCTAAAAAAAATCGCTGGTATGCAAGCAATAGGTGAAATTGCATAGGTAGGTATATCAAGTTCGGCTAGATGGCATGTATTTGTATTTCATACTGTGAATATTCAAGGATCCTTGGGCTGAAGAATAAATATAAAATAACTAAGATAAGTTATCTTCTGATATTGTTCCATATAATTACTTTGAATTTTATACTGTTGAAATATTGAAAGTAATTGTAATTGTCATTTTGTGATTGGATTTCTTGGAGCAAGGTTTACCATCAGTATATTTGAAATGTAGTTGTAATTAAGTTCTCATGATTTTAACATTGAAACTGTTGCACAATGTTTTGGAAAGTATGTAATTGAACTATATTTTAAAATAATTTAATAATTGTAGCAGTATTACACAAATGTCTTGTATATTCACATACACATACCTATTCTGACACAAGTCCACATTTAATTTAAGCTGTGTACACCAAGTCTAACCTTGGTACATGTGTTAGTTCTATGCCAATCCTTAGACATAGCCGAACTGTGTTTGTAATTCTACACCAACATGTGATTTGCAAGGGATTGCATTCACAACTAGCGATGAGTTTGTATCAACACTTATGAATATTACACCTGAAAACTCGACCAACGGTGTTGCCTACGAGATCATCAGTCAACTTAAGCGAAACAAATCTCAATTCAATATTTAATGGATGAATGTCAAGCTGCCATTTTGATCGAGTAAGAGAGCACCATGATAGAACATCGCAAGGTAATGGTAAAAATCTATAATTACAAAGTCACATACCATCAAGTAATTATTTGACAATTTTCCGTACAATTTCCTAATTAATTACAAGTATGTAAGCAGGGAAGGTCGCATAGTATTTAAGCTGATGTGGTGAAACATTTTAACCCCAACACATTTAGCAGACCTATTTAATAATGGTTACACTAATCCCCGAAATAAAAACCAAATGTGATATGTAAGTCAACTAAATAGGTAATATAAAATAATACATACCATTGAAATCAATATGTCGAACATTTTCAACCCCAAAAGTGTAATAGACCCATTTACTAATTAATTACAGCCACGACATGTTTTTACTCTCTGTAAATAGGTCAAGTATATATATATATATATATATATATATATATATATATATATATATATATATAGTATTTAAGTTGATATACTGACATATTTTAATTCACAAAAATTTAGCAGATTAATTTTTTTATTACCTACAGTTAAGTTATCTCATTAATCCATGTAAATAGGTCATATGTCAAATGTAGGTAAATTAATTAGGCCATCAAGACATGTATTTACCAGGTCACATAATATTGAAGTTGCTACAGTGACAATGTCAATTCCTAACAGAGTAGTAAGGCCATTAACTAATTAATTACCATCAAATAAAGCCGTTATTCCCTGTAAATAGTTCAAAGGTGAAATATAGATCAATTAGATAGGTCATGTCAATGTCAAATAATGTTAAAATTCGTTTGTGGGACACATACCATTTAAATTCACATCAATATATTCAGTACATAAAAACCTATTGCTATTTTTATATCAGTAGAAGATTTCAACAACATTTCAAAAGTGTTATGAACTTCTACTTCTTAGGACACTGTATCCTAAGGAACCATTTAAATGAGCACCTGGTCGATTTGAATTTTGTTTTATATACCATGTCTTCCATGTTATAACCATGTCTACAACCAGTATACAACTACTTTAATGAATAATATATATATGTGTATGCTATGTAATTAACATACAGAATATTAGGCTATATAAATATATAAGTTTATGTTAATATATATATATGTATATATATATATATATAATATATATATATATATATATATATATATATATATATATATATATATATATATATATATATATATATATATATATATGTATATATATATATATATATATATTTATATATATATATATATATATATATATATATATAGCGTTAGGTTTGTGTATGTATGTATGTATGTATGTATATATATATATATGTATATATATATATATGTATATATATATATATATATATATATATATATATATATATATATATATATATATATATATATATATATATATATATATATATATATATATATATATATATATATATATATATATATATATATATATATATATATATATATATATATATATATAGCGCGGTACTTCGGACGCGGTACTTCGGACCTGCGCTGTAAGCGAGGCGCGTTAGTTTTGTCATATCTGCCACCAGGGAGCTACTAAACAACAGCGACCGCCGTCCGCTGCACCAAGTCCATGAACCATGTCGAAGCCCCGTGCGCTTGCAGCATTGTCTTATACGGCAATCTGCAGTTTATGGAATTATTAAAGGAGTATACTAGCATCAACGTGTATTATTTTTAAATGTCACATGTTTTTAAATGTCTTGAACTGAATAAAACACATGTACGTAAACCGTTATGGAATATATCTACTACGAAGATGATGTACTGGACCAACATACCTACGAATCGAAAATAATAACCTGGACCTGAGCAGCCGAAAACGTATATGATTTGACAAACGTAGTATGCAAGCTGATAAAACACAGAAAAAGAAAATAGGTAGAATTAATAATTGTTTCACTTCGTCTTTCAATCGATCTCGACCGAAGCATAAATTTATTACGCACCTCTTAACATCGATTCATCATTTCATATGCGGATGACGAATTCGTATTTTCGCCACCGGTAGAGCCTTGGGTTAGGAATTTGGCATGTTGGTTTCGCATCTCGAAAATGATTAAATTTACGATGTAATGGAAGCATGTAATTTCACCCAAGTGTTATGTTGGTACTGCATATTAAATGCATTTAAAACGGTTGATCTTTTTCTTACGCGATATTTGTGAATCTCGATTGCAATTTACAAACCGTCGAAGCGAAGCCGAAGCCAGCGTCAGCGACAGCGATTGTTGTCGGCGACAGCGCAAACAAAACAAATATATATATATATATATATATATATATATATATATATATATATATATATATATATATATATATATATATATATATATATATATATTTGCTTTGGGGTGGCCCTTCTCTCTATGGAGTAGTGCCTGTGGCAGGTAGCCCCTCACCTTTGATGTATTATGGTCATTACCAGTTTGATTGGTTGTGTGCATACACTGTTGTTTTATTGGGTACATCAATAACTGGTTATAATCGACTTGTATGTACAATTATTATGTTTACTGGTGTATTGTGATGCATACAACATGGCATTAAAATATGCCCTTTACCAACCTTTACTTATGTATCCGCCTCCCTTATTCCTACATCAAAGCTGCGGCCACACTTGAAACTAGACCAGCGTCTCTCTTCGCATCCGACACCACAGGAAACATAAATGTAATTTTTAGCACAGTAAAAAAGTGGTTTATGTTTCTGTGGTGGATGGTTGGAATATCAATGTATTGTTAATGCAACCTTACCACCCTGCTACCAAGCGAGTGGTGTCGTCCACCGCACGCACCTGTTGACCGCTGGGGTGGCCAGGCGCTGCCAATCCGGTTTTGAAAGCCATCGAAGTGAGTTGATATTTACAAACTTTATTTGACCACCGCCTCCTCTTCTCCACCTCTGATTTCATAATGATGCAATACATGTCGTACCATGAATTATTTATGATGTCTTATGTGTCATGTATGGGCAAGTAGCCCATACATTTTGATGTAATATGGTAATTATCTATTTGATGTGCTGTGTGGTTTATCTATGATGTTTTCTGTAATATATATATATATATATATATATATATATATATATATTTAACTAATGTATAAGTAGTTACACTATAATAATATACAATACCCTCGCTCTCCCCATCACCAACTCTATCACTACCTCGCCCATCTCCTGGCTATATTGCGCTCCTTCCGTCTCCCTCGCTCGCATCGCCTTCCCCCGTTTCCTTCCCTCCTGTACCCTTCCGTCCCGTCTCACTCACTCCCGCCTCCTTATGTCCCGTTTACTTACATAATTTCTCCTTCCACCCTATAACGTTACCTCCTCTTAGCCTTCTCCCAGGCTGAGATGAACTCTCCCTAGCATATATCTCATTGCCTCCCCACACTTTATCATCCACTGTCCCCCCAATAGAACCACTGTCACAACTCACCTCTCCCCTTCCCACCAATTCCAACAGGAGCTGCATCAGCCATCTCCATCCCTAGTCCCTTTATCTACTTATATCCTCTACTTGACGAAGTCTACCCGGTTGCTACAACTGTCGCAAAATAAATGCCTGGACGCCTTTTCATGCACGCCGCCATCACATACAGCCTGTAGTTCACATTTAGTAAGATTGCAAATTTTTAAAGTTTGCTTTAAACAATGGACCACATGTATCTTCCGAAAGACACAGTCAAAGTGGTGTGAATGAAAATTTTGAAAACGGCAGCAGGTGGTTTCAAGCAACGGTCCCTCGACCGAAAATACGACGCCCTCCCATACAACCGCCACTGAATTATGTTCGCACTCGCACTTTAAATCAGCGGTAGTTACAGCATCTTATACATGGTTGGTATGAATCCACAATGCCGAGACATCAGGTGCATTCAATACGGGAAAACGTAACGTTTGCGGAGGTGTAGCTGTTGGTGGTTCGTCTGAGCTGCTGGTTCCGGGCATACACGCGGTGTTGCACTTGTGATGTGAAGCATTTTATTTGGCGCTACGATTGTGGCGAAACCGCGTTGGTGTGTATTGATGTTTGGAGTCGCCACCTAACGACGGTGTGTGTGTGTGTGTGTGTGTGTGTGTGTGTGTGTGTGTGTGTGTGTGTGTGTGTGTGTGTGTGTGTGTGTGTGTGTGTGTGTGTGTGTGTGTGTGTGTGTGTGTGTGTGTGTGTGTGCGCATGCGTGCATTCCTTTGCGTGTGTGTGTGTGTGTGTGTGTGTGTTCGCGCGCGCGGGCGTTCGTGCATGAGTGTGTGTTGACTATGTATTAAACAATACGACGTCCTCATGCAGAGAACTGTGTCTAGCTGTATGTCAGATATATTGTTAGGTAGGTTCGTCGTGTTCAATCTTAAGTTATTAAAAAGAGTAGATGTTTTGACGTCAGACATTGCATGCCATACTAAAGTATAACAATCTAAGATGATGTTATTTATAAATATCTTCAGAAATTGTTTGAGACGCTTTCCAAAGGCTGTCAGGTGGAGATGTTTATCGTTAAGCAATTGTTCATTTAACAATGTAAGAAATATCGCTTTACGTAGAAAAAAGTTTAAGGGAAAAAGAAAAACTTCGAACAAAGCATCAGGCATTGCATACCACACCAACGTATAAGAGTCTGAGATGATGAGATTAATAATCTCTTTAGAAAGTGTTGTAGACGCTTTCAAGTGGCTGCCAGGTGCAGATTTTTATTGCTGAGCAATTTTTTTATTTAACAATATAAGCAGTACCGCCTCATGTAGAGATAAATATAAGGGAAAAAGTCGAATTTTGTACAAGACGTCAGACATTGCATTCCACACTAATGCATACCAATATGAAACGATGAGATTAATTAATCTCTTTATAAAGTGTTGTAGACGTTTTTATGTGTTCCTCGGCCTTTACCAATGTTTATGTTTCTTAAGTTTCTTCTGCTGCGAACTGCTTTCGGAGAGCAAGGAAGGGTAACATGTTTACATTGTACGGCATGGGCACACCACGGCTGCGCAGGGTACGACTGTGGGCAATTTGTTTCCAAAATGTGTGATGACGACTGAGAAGGGATCTCTGTAGTGGGATTATTTTATTATTTCTTTACCAATCAAGTTGATTTTTTTTAATATGGGTAAGGGTAATAAATCCAATTTTTTCTCACTTTTCTGTGTGATGCGTTACCATGAATACCACGGTCATCTTGGATTTTTTTACTAAGCAGTGTATCTTGGTAATTGGCAGTCCAAATGCAAAACAATTGGTGTGCTTATTCTTGAAATGAAACTGAAATATATGTTAGAGGCAAGTAATTTTCCTATTACTACCATTATAAACCTTTCAGTGCAGGACGGAGTTATTCCACAGGTTTCAAACACGCTCTTGTAGATCTTCTTATGAAAAAAACTCTGTGTAAAAATTACCTATAAAATTATTGTGCTCTCCAATATCAGCTTTTTCGATATCACTTATCAAATGATCTACATTCTGCATATAAACGATTTCACTCTACCGAAACGGCTCTTCTCAAGATATACAATGACATAGGCAGGCTTTTTTGGGCACAGTGATTTGCCTAGGCGTTTTAGGTCGATTCTGCACCATTCCCCCCAATTGTAACGCCGGCCTGCCTGCCTGACTGGGCACCGCCATGCAACTGAAAAGGTGGCCCGATCCGCCGTCGTGGGCCACTTTAAAATGCGCACTAAAGGCGCGTTTGAAAACTAGTAGAATATGCGTTGAAATTTCATTAAAATGACACGACAAACGAACTATTCATAGCTGCCGCCATTACAGGAAGCTAGCCATGCCTCGTGGTTATCACGTGGTATATCACGTGACTGGCATAAAACGGTAAATAACAACAGATGAATACGACAACGGGTGCATGCGGTGAAGTACGCACTGTAACCAAAGACTATTAGCAGTGATTCTCACGAAATTATGCAAAATTGGAGGAAACAAACGTGTTGCCAGTGTTTCTTGGTAGGGTGTATTTTGAGTATTAATAATTTCACCTAAGTTTACGTGTAGCTATGGCTACCTATGCATCTTGGGAAATCTTGAGGAGAACACGGATTGAATTTGGTGGATTTTATATTTGGCTAAAGCGTGGAATATTGATCGGATAAGTATTATTATTGCGTGTATATTAAATAGAAACTTACAAGAGTCCTTGTTTAGTCAATAGTTGTTGTTAAAATTTAGCTATAGAAGTAATTTAGGGTAGTTTATATCGTAGGTCTCCGAGGACTCGGTAGCGCGAGCGATAATTAAGGGTTGTTGTTTTCAGTTGATTGGGTACATAATACGAGACATAATATTATTGTAAATAATTTAGTACATATTAAATATTGAAAACCTGAATATTTTGTTTTAGCAACATTTATTGTTAAAAGCTAGCCGTAGGTAGTAATTCAGTGTTATTTAAATAAGGTCACTGAAATTTCGTTAGCGCGAGCGATATTACGTTTTGTTAGTCAGCTGTTACATAGAAAGTAATTTGTAAGGCAGTAGCTGTAAATTTAATTAAGACATAAGTAACATTCTATAAAGTGTGTATTACAACACAAAAACAGTCTTTGTGAAGACTACCTAGTATAAATTGATTATAAACGGATTATAAACAATTACAAATTTAATTTCTAACATGGCGCCGTGCAAACGCCAAGTAAAGGCAAAACGTAATTTGATATGTTCTAGCTGCGACAGCTGGATAGACTTTGCAAAGTCCAGGTGTGTAAATTCGTGGGCAGAGGTGCAGGCGGATGATTTCCATTTCGTGTGTAGGGGGTGTACTACAGTGAAATATCTGCAGGAGCAGGTGATTGAGCTAAGGCGTATGATTTTGATGATGACAGGGCAGGGTGAGACAGAAGTGAATAGAGGTGGTGAGAATGATGAGAGCAGAGGTGTTGAGACCGAGGAGAGCAGAGGTGGTGAGACCGAGGAGAGCAGAGGTGGTGAGACCGAGGAGAACAAGGAGAACAGTGGCAATGTGAGGGAGAAAGCTGGTAAGAAGAAGAAAGATGACAGAAGGCAAAGAATGCAACAAAAGAGAGGTAAGCGGGTGAGTGGAGAGGGATTGCCAGGTGGTAAGACGGTAAAGGTTGATGATAGGAGAGAAAGGGGGCATACTAGTAGTGTGCAACAGGAAAGGAGCTTTGCCGATGTAGTATCACAGGGGAAAGCGAGGAAAGCCGGGTATTTATGGGGGATTCCATCATTAGGAAAGTGGATAAAATTATAAATAGAGGAGATGACATAACAGTATGCCTACCAGGGGCAAAAGTAGAGGATATAGCAGAGAAGGCAGGACAGGTCATGGGTGGTGGCACGGGAGGTGCTGTTCTCGTGCATGTGGGAACGAACAATGCAGATAAGGAGGGAACGTCAGCCATCATTGGTAAGTACAGGAGGTTGATCAAGACACTTAAAGAGGCACGAGTTGGACAGATCGTATTGTCGGGTATATTACCAATAATGGGAGGCAGGGGTGAGGAATATAGGAATTGTAGAAGGATGGCGATCAACACACAGGTACAGAAGGTATGTATGGAGGAGGGAGTAGGCTTCGTAGACATGTGGTTAAACTTTGTGGGAAGAGGTGACTTTTTCATGAGAGATGGACTTCATCTGACAGGGAAGGGCGCTGCAGTTCTTGCGTGTGAGTTTGTCAGAGTTGTCGACGAAGGCACAGGTACCATAGATTATTTAAATTAGATGCACAGGGGGAACTGACAGAGAAAACTCAAAGGAGTACTACTACAAATACACATCCAAAGAAATGTTCACCAATAATTTCAGACAATGAACTTAAATGTGTATGCTTAAATGCCAGGAGCATAGTAAATAAAAAAGTGAGTTAGACATTATCGTAGCAGATATTGATCCTCATGTAATAGGCATCACATAATCATGGGCAAATGAAGATATAGTAGATGCTGAGTTAGCACTGACAGGCTATGTAATGTTTAGGAAGGATAGACGAGAAAGAAGGGGAGGTGGAGTAATTTTGTATATTAAAGAATCTATCCAAGCATATGAAATTACACTGAAAAGTGAAGCAGATAGTGTGGAAGCAATTTGGTGTAACATAGTTACCAGGAACTCAACATTAACAATAGGAGTAGTTTATCGTAGTCTTAACATAGGACAAGAGGAAGATGTAAAATTACAAAAGGCGATGAGGGAGGTGAGCAAGGGAGAATGTGTTATAATGGGTGATTTTAACCATGGCCATATACAATGGGAATCATTAGAGAGTGAAGGAGGTGACGACCATCAGTTTCTACTTCTAACACAGGATTGTTTCTTTACACAACATGTATTGGAACCAACCAGAGGTGGGAATGTGTTAGAGGTAATTTTGTCTTCTCAAAATGAATTAGTTGACAATATTAAAGTACACGAACTTTTGGTTCAAGTGACCATAACCAAATCCATTTTAATATATATATAAAATATATATAAATATATATATATATATATAAAAACAATGGAGGAGGAACTTCAACAAAGGCAGATATAAAGTGATGAGAACATATCTAGCAAATATAGATTGGAATAATTTGCTGAAGAACAAGACAGCAACAGAATGTTGGACTTGTTTAAAATATGAGATTGAGGGCATTATTGAGAAATTTATTCCATTAAGAAAACAAGGAAAAGATCCAGGAAAAAACACCTGTCAAAAGAAGCTATTAGAAAAATAGCTCACAAACAGATGCTGTGGAAGGTCTATAAACACACTGGAAATGTAGAAGACTACACCAAAGAGGCACTTAACCTAGCTACTACTGAAATTAGAAAATCTAAAAGAACCTTTGAACAAAAATTGGCAGGTAATATAAAAAATGACAGCAAGAGTTTCTATGCTTATGTAAGGAGTAAACAGAAAGTTCGAGATAAGGTCGGACCACTGGAAAACAACAATGAAAACATAATTTCAGATGGGTTCCAAATGGCAGAGGTACTGAATGAGTATTTCAGCTCAGTTTTTACCACAGAAGATATCAGCTCACTTCCAGTTCCATTGACTAAATTTGAGGGCAATACATCATAATATTTAGGGCAGTTATTTGTAACTCCTGAAATGATAGCAAAGAAAATTAAGAAGATGAAAGATAATAAATCACCTGGAGTTGATGGGATACCACCAAAACTGCTAAAGGAAATTGTTGATCAAATTAGTACACCACTTGCAAACTTATTTAACTTGTCACTAGAAGAAGTAATAGTTCCTTCAGAATGGAAAGAAGCAAACATTACGCCGCTGTTTAAGAAGGAATCAAGGAATAAGCCAGAAAATTACAGACCAGTGAGTTTAACATCAGTTGTATGTAAATTACTTGAAACATTAATTAGAGACCACATGGTGGAATTCCTCATAAAGCAGAAATCTCAACATGGATTCCTAAAAGCAAGGTCATGTCTAACCAATCTCTTATGTTTTTTAGAAGAAATTACAAAGTGGGTAGATCACGGGTCACCAGTGGATGTTGTCTACTTAGATTTTCAGAAAGCTTTCGATAAAGTGCCACATCAAAGATTGTTACTTAAACTAAAAGCCCATGGTATAGGCAATGATGTAATCAACTGGATAGAAAAGTGGCTTGCACACAGAAGACAGAGAGTAATAGTAGATGGTAAGATTTCTGGGGAATCTGTTTTGAGTGGGGTTCCACAGGGATCAGTGTTAGGCCCTATACTGTTTTTAATATATATAAATGATTTGGAGGATGACATATCTAGCAAAGTACTCAAATTTGCAGATGACACAAAAGTATTCAGAAAGGTTACTAATGATACAAATAAACAAAGTTTACATGATGATCTAGAAAAATTAGTTAAATGGTCAGAAAAATGGCAAATGTTATTAAATTTTGGGAAGTGTAAATGTATGCACATAGGACATGGAAATATGGATGAGGAATATAAAATGGGGGATGCTGTACTAGGTAGAACCACACAAGAAAAGGATTTAGGAGTAACATTTAATGCTGACATGAAAGTTTCAGAGCAATGTGGGATTGCTGCTTCGAAAGGAAATCAAATTCTCGGGCTAATTAGGAGAACTATCACGTATAAGGAGAAACATCTAATTGTACCCCTGTACAAAGCAATAGTTAGACCACATTTGGAATATTGTATTCAAGCATGGAGGCCATATCGTAAAAAATACATAGATAAGCTAGAAAGAATACAACGAAGAGCAACTAAGATGATTCCAGAATTAAGAGACCTTAGTAACGAAAGTCGCTTATTACAATGTGGTTTGACAACACTAGAGACCAGGAGACTAAGAGGAGACCAAATAGAAGTGTTTAAAATAGTGAACGGTTATGAGGATGTTGATAGGAATATGTTCTTCAAACTTAAATAAGGCAGTAGAACCAGAGGACACAAAGCAGCATTAGTTAAGGAGCAGTGTAGGTTGGACATGAGAAAGTGCTCATTCTCACAGAGGGTGATAAATGAATGGAACAAACTGCCAAACGATTGTGTTAATGCTAGTAGTGTGAATATGTTTAAAAATAGAATTGACAAATATCTGATAAGGGCGGGCTACACATAGATGAGAAAATTGTTGGACTCTCGATAAGCCAATGGCTTCCTTGTCCACTTGCCATCTGGAACTTGTTGTTCGAGATGGCAATCTTGTTAAATCTTCCGAAAAAAAAACATATTTATTCCAAATTGCATTTCAACCATAAATCTTCGATGGTCCTTCGATCTGATTATGATTTTTGCGCGTCAATATTCACGTTTATACTTAGTGATTGTGTTTTGCTGCGCATCTGAGCTCAGGTTCCCAAGGATATAGAAGTTAATTAGTATTATTATTATTTAGCAATTGTACACTTGATATTTTGCTATATTTATTGAAATAAATCTTATTGCTAGTAGTATTTTAATATATTAATTTATTTAGCAATTCTATAATATTAATTAATGTTTAATATTATGTAGCGCGCATGAATAATTTGATATCTTTCGCTCTACCAAATAAAATATTATGGTATTACTACATATACGTAGGTCTATATCATACACTCATATACATAACATCCAGACAGTTGTTTGTAATTCTTTTATTAATCTTACTGATGTAGTCAACATGTCTGTATCGGTCGAGATCTTTAAGGCTTCATATGTCGTCAGTTTGACACCCGGACTTTTGTTTTACCTCGACGGATTATTCCCAAACTTGACACACCATACTTAACACGCCTGTCCCTACCTGATAGTCAATGTGGCGATAACGGTGTTGCTTGATAGTGTACGTCAACTAGTGTTACACAAAAAACAGACCAGTTTTCGGTAAACAGTTCGGGTGTGCCACGTTGGAATAACCAGAGCATCTGCCGAGGAATGACGACATAGTTGTCTGTAGAACTACCAATATGTGTGCTGAAGACACGGTCCGCCAAGAACAGATGACAGGTTGCACCACTTGAATACTACACGCCAGTGATAAAGACATAACGCCGAATGATTATTACCTGCCGGTGATGAAGACGTTGACGATGTTGACACTAGCAGTGGAAGAAGAATGTCAATGAAAACAAAGAGGAAGAATCAGAAACTACCGACGTTCATCTTGCGAGCGAACGGACTGCGACGTGGAGCCTGGATAGACTCGCTCATTCGACGTCGGAGAAATTCAGTCTTTCGAGTTAGCAGGACTGTGGCAGTGTTCAGTCGACACAGAAGACGACTGCTTGCAGTATCGATCAGTCGACGTCCCCGGAATGCGTTTGATGGAGCGTTTCCTCGAGATACCAGCAGACGCGGTGTAGCGGCGTTCGTCCGAGGCCTGGGCCTGCCTAGCCATACGTCCGATCGCTGAGCTCGGGTGACGGTTGCTGTAGCGCAGACTAATGGCGGCCCGGGACGACGAACAGGACTGGTGGCCCTCATCCTGGTTGGACAAGGAACTCGCGCGCATCAGGTCCATGCCGCCAGCTAGCCCCGGCACTGACCACGGCTCCGTGTGATCCTGTAACCAGGCGACCAGTCTAGAAACAGTTGAGTGGCTTAAGTACAAATGTCAGTGATATCGTGACACGCTGGGCCAATGCACCACATTTCTCACAATTGTACCTTGGGACCATTCACCACTTTTGGGAGGGGGCTGCCCGATTAAAGGCCCATGTCAAGGTAAAATTACGGGTGTATTTTTTGGTCATACGACACTTACATACTATATATGAACAAGATCATGGTATATAAAAATACATTCTCATTCCTCAAGGTAGCACACACTTGACATGATACGACATGCACGTCAAGTGACTGCCATGTTCCCTGCAAAACTCCAACTTGATGCATTCAAAACAATGTGCAATCCAAATGAAGAGACATCGTTTGAAGACTGGAAAGATGACATGAAACGGAACAGTCCAACGTTATTATGATTTTTAAGACATTCACAAATATTGTTTAAGTGACGATATATGGTGTACATGGAATTATAACATTATTTGACCTTTGACCTTGACCTGACCTTAATCTCGACCTTCCGGCAGCCCCCTCGCAAAAGTTTTGTATAGTCCTAAAGTACTACTAAAATACATACCAGTACAGGCTGCGTGCACAGGTATTCGCTATAAGCTCTTCACGTGGAGCTACTATATGTATATGTATATATATATATATATATATATATATATATATATATATATATATATATATATATATATATATATATATATGTATTATATATATATATATATATATATATATATATATATATATATATATATATATATATATATATGTATATATATATATATAATGACACATTCAGGCTCTGACAGATTAACAAACATTATAAGTGATTTGATTCGTATCCAAAGAGGAACACAAACATAATTATTCGAATATGCGTGCGTGCGTGCGTGCGTGCGTGCGTGCGTGCGTGCGTGCGTGCGTGCGTGACACGTCCTGGTGGCTCGGTGTGACTCTGTAGTCAACCAGCGACAAGCTACAAAAGTCACGTCATTACACGTTACGTGTGTTACACGAATGTAGGGCACAGTAAGTTTACATAAGGATCCTATGATCTGACACAAGCGCATTAGACCAGTCGCATTGCCAGGTTTGTAGATGCTGCTGACAATGTAATTGTGGATTTTTTGAAGATTTTAATTGGTGGAAGTGTATTTGTTTTTTTTCGCCACCAGACGCGTGTGCATTGCATGTACACATTGGTAAACATTGACGGGTGTCGAACATACCTTTTACAAGAGCTGGAAATGTATAACTTTTAATTAAACTCGGTCAGCATGTCAACGAGATGATAACAGCGGCAGATAATGTTTCAGAATGTTTGATGGTCATGTTGTCTTGTAATCATGAAAACGTTAACATAGCCATCAATAGGAAAATCATCTGTAGACTAATCCCTGCAGAGACGGACCGTGACAGCAGAGGCTGCGTGTAGAAGCACAACGTATGAACTGTTTACACGGACCTATTGTCAGAACTAACAAAGTACAGACGGTGGCCTCATCATACCTGAAATTATCATCGTTTTTATCGTAAAAAGTATGGGCAAATGTCTGTACTTGTCAGGTTATTACAAATCAAAACTAAGCTATTTTCATTTGGATGATTTCTTGGTCTCTCAGTAATTGCTGTAAAGTAAATGTATATGTTGTAAAATGTGTCGCAATGTCCAATCATTGCCATAAAGTAATCTTAATTAAAATTAAAAAAGGAACAAGGCGTTGATCGTTGATTTTTGCACAATTTCTGACAGTAAATATACTACAGTACTGAATAATAAAACACCAAGCACGACACTCATATATTCAGAGAATTGAGGCATTATATTAAATGAAGCCCGCAATTGGAGTGTACTAGCCAGGCTGCTCGACGTTGCACGGGACAACAGGCAGCCACTGCAAGAGCTCATGGTTAGGCACTTCACAAATTTTTGTAGGGCAACGCCAATGACAATGACAACTTCATGTCACAAAAATCAAGTGTTCGTAGAAACATATGTAGACGTTTGGTGAAGATCACGTAACTAAGAACAACTGCAGAAAACACGTATGACGTTGTTAACACATAACTAAGAACTCCTATTGTTCTGAGTCCTTGAAAACGACAGTGTCCTTAACCTAGAAGACGAGAGCGATCCTTACCTTGATGACAACAGTGGCCCATGCCTTGAAGACGACAGTGCCCCTAACGTTGTTGACATCAGTGACCCACACATTGAAGACGACAGTGTCCCTTATGTAGATGACAACAGTGACCCACACGTTGAAGACGACAATGCCCCTTATCTTGATGACAACAGTGGCCCACACATTGAAGACGACAATGCCCCTTATCTTGATGACAACAGTGACCCACACGTTGAAGACGACAATGCCCATTATCTTGATGACAACAGTGGCCCACACATTGAAGACGACAATGCCCCTTATCTTGATGACAACAGTGGCCCACACGTTGAAGATGACAGTGCCCCTTACGGTGATGAAAACAGTGTCCCTTACGTTGATTACAACCGTGTCCCTTACGTTGATGAAAAGAGTGGCGCACACCCTGAAGACGACAGTGTCCCTTAGGTTGATGACAACATTGGCCCACACGTTGAAGACCACGATGCCCTTTATCTTGATGACAACAGTGGCCCACACATTGAAGAAGACAGTGTCCCTTACGTTTATGACAACAGTGGCCCATACATTGAGAGAGTGCCTCTTAAGGTGATGACAACAGTGAACCACACTTTGAAGACGACAGTGTCCCTTACGTTGCTGACAACAGTGGACCATGCCTTGAAGACGACAGTGCCCCTTACGTTGTTGATATCAGTGACCCACACATTGAAGACGACAGTGTCCCTTACGTTGATAACAACAGTAGCCGACACGTTGAAGATGACAGTGTCCCTTACGTTGATAAAAAACAGTGGCCCAACGATTGAAGACGACAGTATTCCTTAAGTTGATGACAACAATGACCGACACCTTGAATACGACATTTTCCCTTAAGTTGATAAAAACAGTGGCCCACATTTTGAAGACGAGTGTGCCCCTTACCTTGATGACAACAGTGGCCCACACCTTAAAGACGACAGTGCCCCTTATTTTGATGACAACAGTGACCCACACGTTGAAGACGACAATGCCCCTTATCTTGATGACAACAGTGGCCCACACAGTGCCCCTTACGGTGATGAAAATAGTGTCCCTTTCGTTGATTACAACCGTGTCCCTTACGTTGATGACAGCAGTGACCCACACACTGAAGACGACATTGCCACTTACGTTGTTGACAACAGTGGCCAACACATTGAAGACTACAGTGTTCCTTAGGTTGATGACAACAGTGGCCCACACGTTGAAGACGACAATGCCCCTGATCTTGATGACAACAGTGGCCCACACATGACAGTGCCCCTTACGGTGATGACAACAGTGGGCCACACCTTGAAGACGACAGTGTCCCTTACGTTGATTACAACAGTGGCCCACACATTGAAGACGACAGTGTCCCTTACGGTGATGACAACAGTGGCCCACACATTGAATACGACTGTGTCCCTTACCTTGATGACAAAAGTGGCCCACACATTGAAGACGACATTGTTCCTTACGTTGATGACAACAGTGACCCCACCTTGAAGACGACAATATCCCTTACGTTGATGACAACAGTGACCCACACATTGAAGACGACAGTGTCGTTTAAGTTGATGACAACAGTGACCCATACACTGACGAAGACATTGTCCTTTGCGTTGATGACAATAGTGGCCCACACCTTGAAGACGACAGTGCACCTTACCTTGATGACAGCAGTGACCCACACCTTGAAGACGACGGTGTCCCTTATGTTGATGACAACAGTGACCCATGCGTTGAAGACGACAGTGTCCCTTACGTTGATGACAAGAGTGACCTACACATTGAAGACGACAGTATCCCTTACGTTGATGACAACAGTGGCCCACACATTGAAGACGACAGTGCCCCTTACCTTGATGCCAACAGTGGCCCACACATTGAAGAAGATAGTGTCCCTTACGTTTATGACAACAGTGTTCCTTACGATGTTGACAACAGTGGCCCACACATTCAAGATGACAGTGTCCCTTACGTTTATGACAATTGTGGCCCACACATTGAAGACGACAGTGTCCCTTACGTTGATGACGACAGTGGCCCATGCATTGAAGACGACAGTGCCCCTTACGTTGTTGACATCAGTGACCCACACATTGAAGACGACAGTGTCCCTTACCTTGAAGACGACACTGGCCCACACATTGAAGACGACAGTGCCCCTTACGTTGATGACAACAGTAGCCGACACATTGAAGATGACAGTGTCCCTTACGTTGATGACAACAGTGACCCACACACTGAAGACGAGAGTGTCCTTTACGTTGATGACAACAGTGCCCCTTACATTGATGACAACAGGGGCCCACGCCTAGAAGACGACAATGTCCCTTACGTTGATGACAACAGTGAGCCACAAATTGAAGACGACAGTGTCCCTTACTTTGATCACAACAGTGACCCACACATTGAAAACGACAGTGTCCCTTACGTTGTTAAAAACAGTGGCCCAACGTTTGAAGACGACAGTATCCCTTATGTTGATGACAACAGTGACCGACACATTGAAGAAGACAGTGCCCCTTACGTTGACGACAACAGTGACCCACACATTGAAGACGACAGTGTCTCTTACGTTGATGACAGCAGTGGCCCACACCTTGAAGACGACAGTGCCCCTTATCTTGATGACAGCAGAGGCCCACACATTGAAGACGACAGTATTCCTTACGTTGATGACAACAGTGACCGACACCTTGAAGACGACAGTGTCCCTTACTTTGATCACAACAGTGACCCACACATTGAAAACGACAGTGTCCCTTACGTTGTTAAAAACAGTGGCCCAACGTTTGAAGACGACAGTATCCCTTATGTTGATGACAACAGTGACCGACACATTGAAGAAGACAGTGCCCCTGAAGTTGACGACAACAGTGACCCACACATTGAAGACGACAGTGTCTCTTACGTTGATGACAGCAGTGGCCCACACCTTGAAGACGACAGTGCCCCTCATCTTGATGACAGCAGAGGCCCACACCTTGAAGACGACAGTATCCCTTACGTTGATGACAACAGTGACCGACACCTTGAAGAAGACAGTGCCCCTTACTTTGACGACAACAGTGACCCACACATTGAAGACGACATTGTCCCTTACGTTGATGACAACAGTGACCCACACATTGAAGAAGACATTGCCCTTTACGTTGATGACAACAGTGGCCCACACATTGAAGACGACAGTGTCCCTTACGTTGATGACAACAGTGGCCCACACCTTGAATACGACAGTGTCCCTTACATTGATGACAAAAGTGGCCCACACATTGAAGACGACATTGTCCCTTACGTTGATGACAACAGTGACCCCACCTTGAAGACGACAGTGTCCCTTACGTTGATGACAACAGTGACCCACACATTGAAGACGACAGTGTCGTTTAAGTTGATGACAACAGTGACCCATACACTGACGAAGACATTGTCCCTTGCGTTGATGACAATAGTGGCCCACACCTTGAAGACGACAGTGCACCTGACCTTGATGACAACAGTGACCCACACCTTGAAGACGACAGTGTCCCTTATGTTGATGACAACAGTGACCCATGCGTTGAAGACGACAGTTTCCCTTACGTTGATGACAAGAGTGACCTACACATTGAAGACGACAGTTTCCCTTACGTTGATGACAACAGTGGCCCACACATTGAAGACGACGGGGCCCCTTACCTTGATGACAACAGTGGCCCACACATTGAAGAAGACAGTGTCCCTTACGTTTATGACAACAGTGGCCCATACATTGAAGACGACAGTGTCCCTTTCGATGTTGACAACAGTTGCCCACACATTCAAGACGACAGTGTCCCTTACGTTTATGATAATTGTGGCCCACACATTGAAGACGACAGTGTCCCGTACGTTGATGACAAAAGTGAACCACACCTTGAAGACGACAGTGTCCCTTATGTTTTTGACAAAAGTGGCCCACACCTTGAAGACGACAGTGTCCCTTATGTTGATGACAACAGTGACCCATGCGTTGAAGAAGACAGTTTCCCTTACGTTGATGACAAGAGTGACCTACACATTGAAGACGACAGTTTCCCTTACGTTGATGACAACAGTGGCCCACACATTGAAGACGACAGTGTCCCTTACTTTGATGTCAACAGTGACCCACACATTGAAGAAGACATTGTCCCTTACGTTGATGACAACAGTGACCCACACTTTGAAGACGACTGTGTCCCTTACGTTTATGACAATAGTGACCCACACATTGAAGACGACAGTGCCCCTTATCTTGATGACAATAGTGGTCCACACATTGAAGACGATACTGTTCCTTACGTTGATGACAAAAGTGAACCACATCTTGAAGACGACAGTGTACCTTATGTTGTTGACAAAAGTGGCCCATACATTGAAGACGACAGTGTCTCTTACGTTGATGACGACAGTGTATCTTACGTTGATGACGACAGTGGCCCACACCTTGAAAACGACAGTGCCCCGTACCTTGATGACGACAGTGACCCACACATTGAAGACGACAGTGTCCCACACCTTGAAGACGACAGTGCCCCTTGCCTTGATGACAACAGTGTCCCACACCTTGAAGACGGCAGGGTCGCTTACCTTGATGACAACAGTGACCCACACATTGAAGTCGACATATGTTGAAGACGACAGTGCCTCTTACCGTGATGACGATTGTATTGACGTGGGGTGACGACCTGCTGAGTGGCATTTGCACGTTTCCAAGCTTCGGAATATGCAGGTTTTCGAAGACGCTGTCACCCTGTGTGGTGACAGCAGTTGACACAGTTAGTTGACAACATTTACTACACTTAGAACACTGGACACTTGTGTGAGAAGCATTATATAACATGATTTACTTAGAACACTGTACACTTGTTTGAATAGCCATTATATAAAATAGTACACTTAGAACACTGGGTACGTGTTTGAGTAGTCATTACATAATATAATAGACTTAGAACACCGGACACTTGTTTGGGTAGCCATTATATAACTTAATACTCTTAGAACACGGGACACTTGTTTGAGTGCCGTTATATAACACAATGCACTTAGTACACTGGGCACTTGTTTGAGTAGTAGTTTTGTAATAAAATACATTTTAAACACTTGTTTGAGTGGCCATTATATAATATAATATAATATACTCAGATCACGGGACACTAGTGAGTAGCCATTATATAATATAATACACTTACTACACTGGACAATTGTCTGAATAGCCAATATATAATATAATACACCTAGAACACCGGACACTTGTTTGAGTAGTCATTATATAATATAATGCACTTAAAACACTGAACATTGTTTGAGTTGTCATTATATACTATGATACAATTAGAACACTGAGTTTTTTATTATTGTACATACAAGCAGCGTGGTAAACGAGATTGTTTATCCCCGACACTTCTGCTAAGCCAGAATTTCACGCCGGCCGTGGCAGTACGGAAATTAGGAGTCACCCTAATAATTAACATTTTAGACAGCCTATTTCACAAATTTGTCGTTGCTGCTTTTATCACATTCGTGACTTTCGTCATAATAGCTGGTATATGTCTTTTGCTGTCGCCAATACTATTGCAATTGGTTTTGTTAGCAGCATACTTGGTTATTGCAATTCCCTTTACCATAATATTGCTATCAATGCCATCTTAAAACTTCAATCTGTGAACAATTGTTTAGCAATGGTTGTTACCCTGTCTCTTCGTTTCTCTCGCTCAGTACCACTTCTTAAATCATTGCACTGGTTTCCTGTCCGATATCGCATTATTTTTGCACTTTCATCCAAACAACCAACATATTTACAGTCACTGATCATTCCTGCAAAACAGCCCAGACAACTTCGATCATCTAATTATAATCTACTTTTTGTGCCCAGTGTTAAGACTAATGTCGGACCTAAATATGTTTTAATTGCTGCATCGACGCCGTGGAACTCACTCACTGTCAGTGTTAAATCTGTACGAAAATATAACAACATTTCACCATAAATTAAACACCCACTTGTCTAAACTTGCTTATCCTCCATAGCTTCCCAGCGTACCAATCCTACAACTTGAACTGATTATCGATTATAAACTGCTTAACCCCTCTTGGTTTGGTACACTGTCGAGCTTGGGCCTCCCGAAGATTATAACGCAATAAAAGTATGTTATATACTATTATATAATATAAAATTTTATATACTATTATATTATATAATATAAAAGCATGTTATATACTATCATATAATATAATACACTTGGAACACTGGACATTTGTTTGAGTAGCCATTATTTAAGCTGCTGATACACGTTTATATATTATTTCATAATGTATTATATGCGTATTACATGTCGTTTGTGGTAGGATTAGTATAATATACTACATTTCAGCATAACTATTGCTTTTTAAAGGTTCATATAATTTTATTTAAGAAATATCACGTATGTAAGACGTCTGTGAATAATATTAATATTCCATAGACCATTCTAGTTATGTATCACTATTATTATTATTAAACAAACTGCCAAATGTGTGCAACTCAAGTTCATATTTTAACAGTGAATTTTTTGGATTTGAAAACAACTGTTTATTGACGAGCACGAGATCAAAGGAAAGTCATGAAACAATAGTAGCAATGTTATCGCCTAAAAAACGTAACAAAACTTAATGTATTTATGCACGAGCAGGAGATCACACGAATGTCATGAAGCAATAGTAGCAATGCTTTCGTTTAAAGAGTGTAGCGGAACTTAATGTGTTTATGCACGAGCAGGAGATCACACGAATGTCATGAAGCAGTAGTAGCAATGCTTTCGCCTAAAGAGTGTAGCGGAACTTAATATGTTTATGCACGAGCAGGAGATCACACGAATGTCATGAAGCAAAAGTAGCAATGCTTTCTCCTAAAGAAGGTAATGGAACTTAATGTGTTTATGCATTAGCAGGAGATCACACGAATGTCATGAAACAATAGTAGCAATGCTTTCGCCTAAAGAAGGTAATGTAACTTAATATGTTTATGCATGAACAGGAGATCACACGAATGTCATGACGCAGTAGTAGCAATGTTTTCGTCTAAAGAAGGTAATGGAACTTAATGTATTTATGCGCGAGCACGAGATCACACGAATGTCATGAAGCAATAGTAGCAATGCTTTCGTCTAAAGAAGGTAGCGGAACTTAATGTGTTTCGGGCAACCTGACTATTCTATATTCAAATGTTTTAACAAATCAGAGAGTTTTATATCAAATAAAGTTGATAACATACTGGCTTGACTAAAGGCAATAAAACACCTGTTTTCATTGTTTTGAACCCAGATGAACCAGAATGTTGTTCAAAATTCATCTGATTAACGCATGATTAATCTGTTGTGCTGTCGTTTAACACAGGTTCCAGTTTTATTTATGATCTGATTCACCGACTGTGGCTACGAGTGATGTAGTGGCAACAGGCATCCTTAAATTCAAAGCATGGTGTTCATGTTATTGATTGAAAGATCACACATCAACTACGCATCGTGCACACTATTCGACAACGTGTCAACATTATGTTGTACCTTCACGGCAGGATGTATTACGTGACGTACCTTGTGTACACTGTGATGTATGACACTGCTGATGTTAGTTTTGTAGAACACAGTCAAGATGATGACCAAGACAGCAAGGGGAATGAAGACAAACAGAGCGATGACCAGCCACGGCCGCTGAGTCTCTCTCGCTGGCTCTATTAGTAACAGCAATAACGTCTATATATTATGGTCGTTTCTCACGAAACTGAGGCAACCTTTTAAAAAGACGAATTTATTAAATGTTTTTTTTTATTTCCTGATCGCTTTTCCCACTTAATATATACATATTAAAGTTCCTAAACAAAATGTGCCAACAGTTTTAAGAAAAACCCTTCCTGTGGGAGGTCGTTGAAGTTGAAGCATTTTCTTTTCAAAATCAAGTACAAATCCACTCAAACTAATCTCTATCAAACGTACGTATGTAATTCCATTTTATATGTGTGATAAATAACTGTTAGCCCATGTTAGGAACACACTACTACTCGTATTGAATATTGACAATTGGGCGTTCCAGATGGACTTTTCGTTAGTGGAGCTACATTAATTCTTGTATATATATTTGAAACATGCACGTTTTTCGAAGTACAGGTCGTGTCAAGCCTTGTCAAGTGAACACTACGATACCCGTCAATACATTATTAACATGCAGCTACATATGGAGTGAGTGTACGGTACTCATCTCAATCCTGAATACTAAAATGCACGGTACTCGTCTCAATCCTGAATACTAAAATGTACGGTACTCAACTCAATCCTGAACCCTAAAATGTCCCGACCGTTTTATATAATGGATTCTTACTTATCTAGAATAATGTGCAAACAATACTGATTATTCACATTTTCACAATAAAACAGAAGAACTGTGTATATTTTCACTAATTGTGATTAACACTTCCATGATAGCTTACATCACTTTTAAATTATTGTACTTGTTCATTGATAGTTTTATATGTGTAGCTATGAGAATTTTTATTTATAACAACAACCGGACACAGTGACAACAACCTGACACAGTGATAACAACCGGACACAGTGATAACAACTGGACACAATGATAACAACCGGACATAGTGATAACAACCGGACACAGTGATAACAACTGGACACAATGATGACAACCGGACACAGTGATAACAACCGGACACAGTGATGACCACAGGATACGGTGAAAACAAACTTGTGCGGTGACCACAACCAACACGGTGACAAGACGTCGACTCTCACGTATGTTTGGACCAGGATGTCCAACAAAACCGAAGTAGCAGTCCTCCACTCTGCTGCAGAATGGCTCCCTCAGGTCGTCTCCGGTCTCGCCGACGGAGCACCAGCGACAACCGATCTGTCGGTGACACGCACTGCAAGTCAAAGGCACCAGAGACATTTACTGCAAGCCAATGTGATATTTATTACAAACCAAAGACGTTCAATCTTAGCTGGGCTAAACTGCAAGGGTCTGGAATGTTATTCCATACAACGTACTGCAAGACAAAAACGAATGTGACAGTTACTATAAGACATATGTCAAATTTACTGCAAGACAAAGCCATACGCGACATTTACAGTAAGGCAAAGACTGTATATATATATATATATATATATATATATATATATATATATATATATATATATATATATATATATATATATATATATATATATATATATACATACATACATACATACATACATACATACATACATACATACATACATACATACATACATACATACATACATACATACATACATACATACATACATACATACATATATATATATATATATATATATATATATATATATATATATATATATATATATATATATATATATATATATATATGTAATACTTCAAATACTGTTTAAATATATAATATTGTTTAAATATACGCTAAGATTTAAATATCCTACAGTCTAAGATAGAAATCATCATGAGTCAACACGCCGTACGTTAATGTGAAACTAAATTGTGTACACGTAGACGAGCCAAATGTTCAGAAGCTGCGACATTGCGTCGCGTCACTTTCGATTTGAGCTTGGTTAAAAGGCCACGACAGATGCACCTGCTGTCGGTCGTTGATTGGCCACAGCTTTAAAATGGCGGCCAACTTTGAACGATAGTGGATCAGTACCAATTTTCCGACCCAATCGCACTGGAACTCTGATCGATAGTGTAACAGTACCAATTCTCCCGACCCGATCGTATTAGAACTCTGAGTTACAGTGGGTCAGTGCAAATGCTCCCGACACAATCGTACTGGAAATCTGACTCGCCAATCGCGCCTGGCTTTTCGACACGTTCGTTTAGAGCAGTGCTGTAACGTGCGACACTGTGTCGGCCGCAAACTGCTCGTGTAAATCGGTCTTTATGTAAATAAATAAATTAGTAATTTTAGACACAAAGTAAATGCAGTATACGTTATGTCCATAGTAACAAAACGTAGCAATGCTATAAAATAGCATATTGTGTGTACAGTTTTAAAAAGTATTACCTGCACAATCGGTGGAGAAGAGCGGTAGAAAGAGATATGATGTTGATAAGCTTTGAGTGTATGAAACTGCTCAAGAGTTCAGGATTGTACTGAGTAATAGGTTACAAACTGAGAGAGAATAGAGGATTGTTGGTCAGGGGTGAAAGTCAACGCTACCAACTCGGAAAGAATACCAAACAACAAGTATAGAACTAAAGACAAAGAAGTTAAAAACAGTGTCCGTGCAGATAAAAAGGACGTATATGGACGACATTGGAAAACAAGCAGAACGTGCTGCAAACAGAGGTGAACAAAGAACGTTGTTTACACTGACCAAGAAAATAACTAATGAAAGCTGCAGAAAAAGTACACCTGTCAAGATCAAAGATGGAGACGTAATAAAAGCAGAAGCAGACCAGATAGAGAGATGGAGAGAACACTTCTCTGAGGTTCTGAACTCAGAGGCACCCGACGATCCTGTTGATTTTTCGAACAATGAATTATTCGACATAGACATTGACACCAATCCGCCTACTATAGAAGAAATTTAAAAAGTATAACAGCGTTGAGAAACGGTAAATCACCAGGAGTTGATAATATACAGGCTGAAATGTTGAAAACACAGAGTAATATGGTAGCACGAAAACTTGAGGAAATGTTCAAATTAATATGGAAGAATGAAGAAATACCTGAAGAATGGCAGAAAGCAGTCATCATTAAATTAACTAAAATGGTGACCTGGAGACGTGTAATAATTGGAGAGGTGTTACGTTGTTGTCAGTTCCCAGCAAGGGGCTGGGTAGGGTGATTATAGTCAATATAAGAGATGCGCTCGATAACAAAATGAGGAAAGAACAAGCAGGGTTCAGAAGGGGGAAAGGATGTATGCAGCAAATTTTCATATTAAGGAACATTACCGACCAGTGCCTCGAATGGAATAACCCACTCTTCATCAACTATGTGGATTTTAGGAAAATGTTTGATAGTATTCACAGAGAGAGTTTATGGAGAATTATGAAATACTATGGAATTACATAAAAAATTATCAATCCTGTGAAACTATCTTACAAAAACTTCAGATGTGCAGTAGAGAAAAAAGGCAAATTGTCAAAATGGTTACCTGTGATGTCGGGAGTGAGGCAAGGATGTGTGATGTCAGGGTTTTATTTGTATTAGTGATATACTGGTTTATGCGGAAAACAACTAGGATGAAAAGAGGAATTCAATGGGGATTAGATACGATAGAGGACCTACATTTTGCAGACGATTTAGATCTGTTATCAGCATCAAGAAGAAACTTACATCACAAGAAAAACGAGCTAGAAGTGCTCGTAAATAGAACTGGATTACACATAAACACAGCCAAAATTAAAGTGATGTAGTTCAAGACTGATGATAACCAAACAATTGTAATAGGCATAGACGATGTAGAAACTATTGATAGTTTCACTTATCTAGGCTGTTATGGTTTGCAGATAAAGGTTCAACAGCAGATATGTGTGCACGCCTAGAGAAAGCGAGAGCAGCATATTATAAACTGAGGAAAGTGTGGGCATCAAGCCAATACAGAAGGAAAACGAGTATACGGAGCAGAATGCTGTAAGATAAATCAAATGATGGACAAAGACTCAATACATTTCACAATAGATGTTTGCGTCGAATTCTACGTATATTCTGGCCAAGAACAATATCAAATAAAAAAACTGTATGAAGATGTTGAAATAAGCAGGATAACAGACATCATCAAGGCTAGACGATGGAGTTTTATTGGCCATATCCTTCGGTTTAAGAATACAAATGACTGCCGTATAGTGATGAATTGGACACCGGTGGGAAAGAGATCGACCGGAAGACAAAAATAGACGGCGGCGAATGGTGGAAAAAGAGCGATATGCGTTTGGGTGGAAATCATGGACAGAGGCGGCACAGAGGGCGGCTGACAGGGCGGAATGGCTGACCCTTTTACATGCCCTATGCGACACATGGCGCCCAAGGGATCCGTAAGCCGTAAGTAATTCCCTGTACATATCCACTTAACGTGCACTTCCAACACTTTGAACACTATTCACCGAGGAAGCAGATATCTTTCACATTAAACTTGTACTTGTGCATTGTTTAACTCGAACATTGCAAGAATCAGTACATGAACTAGCAACCAAAAGAGTAGTACTACTTATCGTAACAGAGCGTTACATGAAACTAAGAACTGGCCTAAACACTTTCGTTGAACCCTCATGCACAAACACATCCACCCCTACCACACCCCACCCTAATAGTTAACAATACGTTAACAAAACGTCCGACTCACTGTTCTTCCTTCCGAGTGCCACAGTTTGCCTGGAAGCACGGCTTGAGCGTGTCGAGGTACATCATCTCGTTGTTGAGGAACGTATTGGCCTCGTAAACGGTCGGGGTCGGTGGGCACTGAGTGACGTTGCCGTCCCTGAGTGAACAAAAGAAACAACTGTGAGGACGGCGGACAATGAGTGAGGTTGCCGTTCCGATGTGAACATAACCAATAACTGTGAGGACGGAGGACACTGGGTGAGGTTGCCGTCCCGATGTGAACATAACCAACAACTGTGAGGACGGAGGACACTGGGTGAGGTTGCCGTCCCGATGTGAACACAACCAACAACTGTGAGGACGGAGGACACTGGGTGAGGTTGCTGCCCCTGAGTGAACACAGCCAACAAATGTGAGGACGGAGGACACTGGGTGAGGTTGCCGTCCCGATGTGAACACAACCAACAACTGTGAGGACGGAGGACACTGGGTGAGGTTGCTGCCCCTGAGTGAACACAGCCAACAAATGTGAGGACGGAGGACACTGGGTGAGGTTGCCGTCCCGATGTGAACATAACCAACACATGTATGGACATGGACAGACGGCGGACACTAGGTGAGTTTGTCTTCCCTTGGGGACAATACAACTGTACAGACGGCGGACACTGGGTGAGTTTGCCGTCCCTTGGGGAGAACACAACAACTGTACAGACGGCGGACACTGGGTGAGTTTGTCGTCCTAGGAGTTAACACAACCAACAACTGTAAAAACTGCGGACACTGGTGAGGTTGCCGTCCCTGGGTGAACACAACTGACAACTGCAAGGACAGCGGGAACTGGTTGAGGTCGCCGACCCTGGAGTGAACGCAACGAACAACTGTAAGGACGGCGGACACTTGGTGAGATTGTCGTCCTTTGAGTTGACGCAACCAACAAATATATGTAAGGACTGGATACATTTAATGAGGTCGCCGGCCCTGGAGTGAACACGACGAACAACTGTAAATGTGGCGGACACTGGAGATGTTGCCGTCCTGACTGAACACAATCAACAACTGTAAGCATGATGGATACAGGATTTAATTGCTGTCCCTGGAGTGAACACTAGTAACATATGTAAGCACTGCGGACAGTGGGCGAAGTTGCCATCCCTGGGTGAACACAATCAACAACTGTAAGAACTGCGGACAATGGGTGACGTCGCCGTTCCTGGCGTGAATACAACCAACAGCTGTAAGGACGGCGGACACTGGGTGAGGTTGTCGGCCCTGGAGTTAACACAACCAATAATTGTAAGAACTCCAAACACTGGCCGAGTTTGCTGTCCCTGGATTGAACACAACAACAAGAACTACGGACACTGGGTGAGTCTGCCGTCCGTGGATGAACACAAACAACAAATGTAATGCTGTGTGTTTGGGGTTGGCATTTTAGTGTCCTGAACTAGTTCTACCCGAGTAAACTCGTGTCGCAGACCTCCACGTTTGCCATTCGTTCTGTGAATCAGTGCAATTAACAATGTGGGATGTCGTTTTACCACAGTCCCGGGACAAACAGTGCACCTAACAGGCGTGTATCTACTCAGCCTGAAGGTCTTGTAACGGTTCGCCTACCAACCATGCGTGTATCTACTCAGCCTGAAGGTCTTGTAACGGTACACCTACCAACCATGCGTGTACCTACTCGGCCTGAAGGTCTTGTAACGGTTCACCTACCAACCATGCGTGTATCTACTCGGCCTGAAGGTCTTGTAACGTTTCACCTACCAACCATGCGTGTATCTACTCGGCCAGAAGGTCTTGTAACGGTTCACCTACCAACCATGCGTGTATCTACTCGGCCTGAAGGTCTTGTAGCGTTTCACCTACCAACCATGCGTGTATCTACTCGGCCTGAAGGTCTTGTAACGGTTCACCTACCAACCATGCATGTATCTACTGGGCCTGAAGGTCTTGTAACGTTTCACCTATCAACCATGCATGTATCTACTAAGCCTGAAGGTTTTGAAATGGTTCATCTACCAACCATGCGTGTATCTACTCAGCCTGAAGGTCTTGTAACGGTTCACCTACCAACCATGCGTGTATCTACTCAGCCTGAAGGTCTTGTAACGGTACAGCTACCAACCATGCGTGTATCTACTCAGCCTGTACGTCTTGTAACGGTTCACCTACCAACTATACGTGTATCTACTCGGCCTGAAGGTCTTGTAACGGTTCACCTACCAGCCATGCGTGTATCTACTTGGCCTGAAGGTCTTGTAGCGGTAACACGGACATTCGCACTCAGACTTTGGTTGCTCGAGACACAATGAAGGGATGGACGATTCCTGCGAGAGAGTGCTAACAGTCACACAAAGTGCTTAGCACGACTTAGTTACATTTGTACGACATTTGTAAGCCTTTCATAAATGTGCTTCTTAAATGTAGCATACACCACAGTAGCATACACCACTGCTACTACTACTTCTACTACTACAACTATTACTACTACTACCACTACTACTTATACTACCACTACTACTATAACACTATTACTACCAACTCACTCAGAACGAACAGAGATCAGCGTTCGTTAAACTCACACAGAACGAACAAAGATCAGCGTTCGTTGAATTCACACAGCCCAGAATGGGCAGAGGATCAGCGTTCGTTGAACTCAGCCAGAATGAACAGAGACCCGCGTTCTCATCCAGAAAGAACATAGGTCAGCGTTCGTTGAACTCACCCAGGACGAACACAGATCAACGTTCGCTGATTTCTCCCAGAACGGACATAGATCAGTGTTCGTTGATCTCACCCAAAACGAGCAGAGATCAGTGTTCGTTGATCTCGCTAAGAAAGAACACAGATTAGTGTTCGTTGAACTCACCCAGAACGAACAAACGCACGCGTCTTCCCTTTTTTTCATATTATCGTTCTTCATTATCACGAATATGTTCGTCTTGGCGACGTGAAATATCCTGAATCCAACATCGGCTGCTCCTATATCGTCCTTCCCCACAGAGATTCCGTCGGTCATCTACAATCGAGTAACATCTCAAGACACTCGCACACTCGCGCTAAAGCGTCTAGCTCTTCCATTGTTAACCCTACACCAACATGTATATACTCACGTACACACGCATTTATACAAGCACTCACTCACATATACCCCGTACACACGCACGCACGCACGCATTCACGCACGCACGCACGCACGCACGCACGCACGCACACACACAATCTTCATAGTTTTATAATTTAAGCATAGCACGTTTCATCAACAAGAACGTGGTATATCTAAATGGCTAAAACAATCAAGATTCAACTTAAATCCAACGACAGTGTTTGGAGACATGTCGCCGGAGACATGTCGCTGGAGACATTTCGCTGGAGACATGTCGCTGGAGATATGTCGCTGGAGACATCCACATGAACCACAATAATCACAACCACAACATCCACATGAACCACAACAGCCAAAACAACCATAACAGCCACAACCACAACAGCCACACCAACCACAACACCAAAAACAACTACAACAGCCACAACCACAACAATCATAACAGCCAAAACAACCACAACAGCCAAAACAAAAACAACCACCACATCAACCACAATATCCACAACTTTCACAACAGCCACAACATCCACATAAACCACAACAATCACAACATCCACATGAACCACAACGGCCACAATAAACACAACAGCCAAAACAGCCACAGCCACCACAACAGCTACAACAGCCAAAACAACCACAACAGCCACAACAACTACAACAGCCACAACCACTACAACAGCCACAACCACTACAACAATCAGTAGAATATTCATGTTTACCTTGTATGTCACAAACTCTGTGCGATGGGCTATGTCAATACACGACGTTTTGTTCATGAAACCGCGCCTTATCAAATGTGCTGCGATTTCACCTTCCTGTAAAC
This sequence comes from Lamellibrachia satsuma, assembly GCA_033239005.1. NCBI lineage: Eukaryota > Metazoa > Annelida > Polychaeta > Sabellida > Siboglinidae > Lamellibrachia > Lamellibrachia satsuma. The sequence goes on from BSQZ01000059.1 coordinate 244,983, forward strand.
AAAGTCATTCATGCATAACATAGCATAGCAATGTGGCTTGGTTGACAGAAGGAACAACCTAGTCTCGCTCGGCACTCGACCATTCAGGATGAAATTGATGTGGTTCCGCGGACAAGCCATCTGTGTATCTTCTAAGCGTATCTTGACAGCTTCCACGTCGCCGAATGATGGATATAAACCTTCTTCGAGGGCAGAACCGCCGGTGGTGACTGCGTTGGTTCCGTTGAACGTTCTTTGAGCGGTCTCGTCAAAGTACCAGCTTTCACAGCCATGGGTCATCGTTGACCGGACCATCACCTGATACACGTATGCCTTCGTGCGGCGCGGAAGTCCTGCATCTTTCCGTAAACACCATAGTGAGGTGAATTGCCCGACCGCGACATATGTAAGATGTTTCACATCCGCACCGCACGCACTGTCTACAATGACTCGCCTCGAAGGGAAAGTGCGCCGTGTGTGGATTGGGCAGCGGTATGTTTAGGCGGTCAGACTTCGTACCCTTAACCGACCGAATGAAATCGCTTTTCGCTATGCATCGCCATGTCTGTCGTGTTGGGGATCGCACCGCGTCGATGTCTCCAATTGTCGTTGAAGGTACCTTCAACTCCGATGAATATGCATTAGATTCAATTCGTCTGTTTGTGTATCCATGCGCGCAGCCTCTAAGGTTCCCCGGGAGAGTCGAGTCGAATATTCCCATCGGCAGTGGTTGCATTAAACAGGGCCGCATCATCGGCATACTCGACACTCGATATACGACACTCGATGTTCGGCTTGGTGCTTACATCAATTCCTTCACGGTGAATGTCATGGTAGCGGAAAATACAGTCCAGGCCAAGTCAAATTAATAGCGGTGAGAATATATTTCATTGAAGGACTTCACGGCGAATCGCAAGCACATTTGATTTGCGATTGACGCCATCAGAGCTTCCGTGAGAGTCGACAGATGATGACAAAAGGTATATCGCCTTGATAATAAGCGTTAGACTCGCAAAGAGGTGACCATGTCAGCCGCTATTGAAAGCGGCGCTGTAGTCAATAAACGTTGTCACTTCCGCCTCACTTCTAGCGATCGTTGCTTATACTGAAATGCTTAGCAGCACAATATGTTGTCTATGCAACCACGGACCTTGATTGCTTGTAGTGAAATGCTTAGCAGCACAATATGTTGTCTATGAAACCACGGACCTTGATTGCTTGTACTGAAATGCTTAGCAGCACAATATGTTGTCTATGAAACCACGGACCTTGATTGCTTGTACTGAAATGCTTAGCAGCACAATATGTTGTCTATGAAACCACGGACCTTGATTGCTTGTACTGAAATGCTTAGCAGCACAATATGTTGCCTATGCAACCACGGACCTTGATTGCTTGTACTGAAATGCTTAGCAGCACAATATGTTGCCTATGCAACCACGGACCTTGATTGCTTGTACTTAAATGCTTAGCAGCACAATATGCTGCCTATGCAACCACGGACCTTGATTGCTTGTACTTAAATGCTTAGCAGCACAATATGGTGTCCATGCAACCACGGACCTTGATTGCTTGTACTTAAATGCTTAGCAGCACAATATGCTGCCTATGCAACCACGGACCTTGATTGCTTGTACTTAAATGCTTAGCAGCACAATATGCTGTCTATGCAACCACGGACCTTGATTGCTTGTACTTAAATGATTAGCAGCACAATATGTTGTCTATGCAACCACGGACCTTGATTGCTTGTACTTAAATGCTTAGCAGCACAATATGCTGTCTATGCAACCACGGACCTTGATTGCTTGTACTGAAATGCTTAGCAGCACAATATGCTGTCTATGCAACCACGGACCTTGATTGCTTGTACTGAAATGCTTAGCAGCACAATATGTTGTCTATGCAACCACGGACCTTGACTGCTTGTACTGAAATGCTTAGCAGCACAATATGTTGTCTATGCAACCACGGACCTTGATTGCTTGTACTTAAATGCTTAGCAGCACAATATGTTGTCTATGCAACCACGGACCTTGATTGCTTGTACTTAAATGCTTAGCAGCACAATATGTTGTCTATGCAACCACGGACCTTGATTGCTTGTACTGAAATGCTTAGCAGCACAATATGTTGTCTATGCAACCACGGACCTTGATTGCTTGTACTGAAATGCTTAGCAGCACAATATGTTGTCTATGCAACCACGGACCTTGATTGCTTGTACTGAAATGCTTAGCAGCACAATATGTTGTCTATGCAACCACGGACCTTGATTGCTTGTACTGAAATGCTTAGCAGCACAATATGTTGTCTATGCAACCACGGACCTTGATTGCTTGTACTGAAATGCTTAGCAGCACAATATGTTGTCTATGCAACCCCGGACCTTGACTGCTTGTACTTAAATGCTTAGCAGCACAATATGTTGTCTATGCAACCACGGACCTTGATTGCTTGTACTGAAATGCTTAGCAGCACAATATGTTGTCTATCCAACCACGGACTTTGACTGCTTGTACTGAAATGCTTAGCAGCACAATATGTTGTCTATGCAACCACGGACCTTGACTGCTTGTACTTAAATGCTTAGCAGCACAATATGTTGTCTATGAAACCACGGACCTTGATTGCTTGTACTGAAATGCTTAGTAGAAAAATATGTTGTCTATGCAACGACGGACCTAGACTGCTTGTACTAAAATGCTTAGCAGCACAATATGTTGTCTATGCAACCACGGACCTTAACTGCCGATTCGGATGGCGTCGGTTGAGCAACTCCGCGAGAAAGTCCGATGATAGATCCAGATACGCACTTTGGCGGTCGGGCGCAAACGACTTGGCAACCAGTGCAAACGACTTGGCAGCCAGTGCAAACGATTTGGCAGCCAGTGCAAACTTTGCAACACATGATCAATGCGCTTATTTTTCTTGTATGGCAAACGTACGTTGCAACTGCTGCAGCGTAGCCTGGGAAGGCCGTGCAGCAAAGCGTGACCACAATCCTAGCGTGTACAGGGATTTGCAGTCGTCATCCGTTATGCTTGACCGAATTTGTCCGATATTTCGTATGTGTTAGTAAAATGACTGCTATCTGTGCAACCTGAACTTCCATTCTTAGTTCGCTATCGCTATCGAACAGCACGTCCAGATTGCGCACAGAGGACTTCGGTATAATTTAGTGTCCTGCTATTGACAATGATACATCGGTGGGTTGATCAACTCTTTGTTTTGTTGTAAGGAAGATGGCTGCCTCGGACTTCTCTTTGTTCAACTTATGAGTTCTCTCCACACAGTCTGCCCCTTCCGCTACACACGCCCCGACCTTAGAAAGGGCCGCAACTAAGAATTGGTATTGTGTCTTGTGTCGAGCATTAATACTGCCGATGGTTCTTGTGTGTGTGTGTGTGTGTGTGTGTGTGTGTGTGTGTGTGTGTGTGTGTGTGTGAGTGTGATGCGTATATATATATATATATATATATATATATATATATAAATATATATGTATATATATATATATATATATATATATATATATATATATATATATATATATATATATATATATATATATATATATATATATATATATATATATATATATATATATATATATATATATATATATATATATGCGCCAAGCACTGACCCTTATGGGACGCCACATATTAAAGCACAATCAGTCGACTTGGCATTGTCCAAGGCGACTTTCTGATAGCATTCGCTGATGTACGACCGCAGCATAGTTTGTGATGCCAACTGAGAGTCACAAAGAACGCGTGGTCCATTGCATCGAAAGCGCTTGACAAATCAAGCATCACGACATCAGTCTTGTCATTCTTGACTCGCATGAACCCCGTGCTTACGTCGTACATACTTACACAGTTCGCGGGCGCTACTGGGTAATTGTGTCGACGGATCTGATTGGTCGAGAGCCGTCACGTGACTTATGACGTCACAGCTCATTTGCATAAATTACACCCTTTTGTGGTGAAACCGTCGCCAGAGGGCGCAACGTGTAATCCATTATTATCGCCCCTGAGGTATTGTTTTGCGGTAATATTGTCACCAGGGGCGTTACGGGTCAAGTGTGTCGACGGCTCTCATTGGTCGAGAGCAGTCACGTGACTTATAACGACACAGTTCCTCATTTGCATATCACGTGACTTCTCTATGGAGGCCGCCATCTTGTTTTGCTGCCATGTTGTTTTTCGATGATACGGTCACCAGGAGGCGCTGCTACAACGTCACAGTTCCTCATTTGCATATCACGTGACCTCTCTATGGAGGCTGCCATCTTGTTTTGCTGCTATGTTGTTTTGCGCTGATACGATTACAAGACGTCGCTGCTTGGAAAGGCCGAAGTTCAAAGGTCACCGACCTTTTGCACTTATACAATTGCCATTTAGGGGTAGGGTTAGTAACCTTAATTATGTCGTCTGTAGTGAATCCTATTACAGATACTGTAACGAAAGTTCGTGCATGCAGCGGGAAAAACGTAGCCGTGCATGTAAGCTATACGACGCATATCGCATCATTGCATTATATCGAGAACGTTTTGTCGTATGTCCTTTCGGGTCGACACCTACATACCGCCTATAATGATAAGAGTCTCCAAGAACACCGCGAGGTCAAAAGGTCAAGGTCAACAAAACAAACACCGCCGCTTTCTGGAACGTTCGAACGAAGTCACGCCTTTTCACCCAGCTAGCAGACTGAAACCTAGGGGACGAAAGTTCGTGCATGCAGCTGGAAAAACGTAGCCGTGCATGAAAACTATACGACGCATAGCGCATCGTTGCATTATATCGAGAACTTTTCGATGTATGTCGTTTTGCGAAGGTCAAGGTCAACAAAAATACCGTAGCTTTCTGGAACGTTCGAATGAAGTCATGGAATTTTCCATAAACACCGCGAGGTGAAAAGGTCAAGGTCAACAAAAAACATCGCCGCTTTCTGGAACGTTCGAACGAAGAGCATCAAACCGATTCAACATTTACCACAATGTGACATGCATTGAGACATTGACTGCTATGTGACATGTATGGAGACATTTACCGCTGTGTGATGTGTATGGAGACGTTCACCACCATGTGATATGTGTGGAGACATCTGACACCATGTGACATGCATGGAGACATTGACCGCCATGTAACATGTATAGAGACATATGACACCATGTGGTATGCATGGAGACATTGACTGCCATATGACATGCATGGAGACATTGACTACCATGTGACATGCATGGAGAAATTCACTGCCATGTGACATGTATGGAGACATTTACCGCTGTGTGATATGTATGGAGACATCTGATACCATGTGGTATGCATGAAGACATTGACTGCCATGCGGCATGCATGGAGACACTGACTGTCATGTATTGGAAGTCTGCAAGTTGGAAGTTTGTGCTTTGGAAGTTTGCAAATTGGAAGTTCCCCACTCCACTCCACTCCACTTTGAAAGGTTATGTTATGAAAATTTGCAAGTTCAAAGTTTGCTTCACCGCACACACATGTTTTGAGAGTTTGTGTCATGAAAATTTGTTTTGAGACATTGACTGCCATGTGACATGCGTGTAGACATTGACCGTCATGTGGCATGCATGGAGATATTTACCACTGTGTGTCATGCATGGAGACATTTACCGCTGTGTGATATACGAGGAGACATTTGACACTATGTGATATGTATGGAGACATTTACCACTGTGTTATATGCGTGGAGACATTGACCAAAATGTAACATGCATGGAGACATTGACTATGTTGCTACATTTACCGCTGTGTGATATGTATGGACACGTTCACCACCATGTGATATGTGTGGAGACATTTGATACCATGTGGTATGCATGGAGACATTGACTGCCATGTGACATGCATGGAGACACTGACTGTCATGTGACATGCATGGAGACATTGACCGCCATGTGACATGCATGGAGACATTTACCGCTGTGTGACATGCATGGAGACATTCACCACTAAGTGATATGTATGGAGACATTTGACACCATGTGGTATGCATGAAGACATTGTCTGCCATGTGACATGCATGGAGACATTGACTGTCATGTGTTGGAAGTCTGCAAGTTGGAAGTTTGTGCTTTGGAAGTTTGCAAATTGGAAGTTCTCCACTCCACTCCACTCCACTTTGAAAGTTCTCCACTCCACTTTGAAAGTTTATGTTATGAAAAATTGCAAGTTGAAAGTTTGCTTCACCGCACACACGTTTTGAAAATTTGTGTCAATAAAATTTGTTTGGAGACATTTTATACCATGTGACATGCATGGATACAGTGACTGTCATGTGACATGCATGGAGATATTGACTGTCATGTGAAATGCATGGAGACATTGACCGCCATGTGACATGCATGGAGACATTTACCGCTGTGTGATACGTATGGAGACATTCACCACCATGTGATATGTGGGGAGACATTTGACACCATGTGGTATGCATGGAGACATTGACTGTCATGTGTTGGAAGTCTGCAAGTTGGAAGTTTGTGCTTTGGAAGTTTGCAAATTGGAAGTTCTCCACTCCACTCCACTTCACTTTTGAAAGTTTATGTTATGAAAATTTGCAAGTTGAAAGTTTGCTTCACCGCACACACATGTTGTGAAAGTTTGTGTCATGAAAATTTTTTTGGAGACATTGACTGCCATGTGACATGCATGGAGACATTCACCGCCATGTGACATGCATGGATACATTGACTGCTATGTGACATGTATGGAGATATTTGACACCCTGTGGTATGCATGGAGACATTGACTGCCATATGACATGTATGGAGACATTGATTGCCATGTGACATGCATGGAGACATTGACCGCCATGTGATATGCTTGGATACGTTGACCACTATGTAACATGCCTGAAGACATTGACTGCCATGTGACATACATGGAGACATTGACCGCCATGTGACATGCATGGGGGCATTTACCGCTGTGCGATATGTATGGAGACATTTGACACCATGTGACATGCATGGATACATTTACCACTGTGTGATATGCGTGGAGAAATTGTCGACAATGTGACATGCATGGAGACATTGACTGCTATGTGACATGTATGGAGACATTTGACACCATGTGGTATGCATGGAGACATTGACTGCCACGTGACATACATGGAGACATTGACCGCCATGTGACATGCATGGAGACATTTACCACTGTGTGATATGTATGGAGACATTTTACACCATGTGATATGCATGAAGACATTGACCGCCATGTGACATGCATGGTGACATTGACCACCATATGATATGCATGGAGACATTGACCACCATGTGATATGTATGGAGAAATTGACCGCCATGTGACATGCATGGAGACATTTACCGTTGTGTGATATGTATGGAGACATTCACCACCGTGTGATATGTTTGGAGACATTTACGCCTGTGTGATATGTATGGACACATTTGACATCATGCGTGGAGACATTGACCGTCATGTGACATGCATGGAGACATTTACCACTGTGTGATATGCATGCAGACATTGATCGCCATATGGTATGTATGGAGACATTGACCGCCATGTGACATTCATGGAGACATCGACTGCCATGTGACATGCATGGAGACATTCACCACCATGTGTTATGTGTGGAGACATTTACCACTGTGTAATATACGTGGAGACATTGAACACAACTTGAAGAAAACAAGACACTGTCATACGCAACTTGAAGAAAACAAGACACTGTCACATACAACTTGAAGAAAACAAGACATTGTCATACACAACTTGAAGAAAACAAGACATTGTCACACACAACTTGAAGAAAGCAAGACATTGTCACACACAACTTGAAGAAAACAAGACATTGTCATACACAACGTTTCAATGCAGGCTATCTACGAGCCAACAACTATGTGATGATAGGGTTGGCAAACGGCAATGTCTCGATGCAGGCTATCTAGGGTTATACAACCGACAACAGGATGGGGTTACACCTCTTTCCATGCCGCCGGCACCACGGAACACGGGCGGTCGTCATGTGATATGCGTGGAGACATTGACCACTGTGTGATATGTATGGAGACATTTACCACTGTCTCAATGCAGTACTGTCTCAATGTAGGCTATCTAAGTTGATACAATCGACAACAATTTGGGGTTACACCTAGGATTATGTCATATGGCAGTCAATGTCACCATGCATACCACATAGTGTCAAATGTCTATAGCAGTCAATGTCTCCACGCATATCACACAGTGGTAAATGTCTCCATACATGTCACATGGTGTCAAATGTCTCCATACGTATCACACAGCGGTAAATGTCTCCATGCATGTCACATGGCAGTCAATTTATCCATGCATGTCACATGGTAGTCAATGTCTCCATGCATGTCATATGGCAGTCAATGTCTCCATGCATACCACATGGTGTCAAATGTCTCCATACATGTTACATGGCGGTCAATGTCTCCATGCATGTCACATGGTGTCAAATGTCTCCACACATATCACATGGTGGTGAACATCTCAATACATATCACGCAGCGGTAAATGTTTCCATACATGTCACATTGCAGTCAATGTCTCCATGCAAGTCACATTGCGGTCAATGTCTCCACGCATATCACACAGTGGTAAATGCTGAACCGGTTTGAATCGGTTTGATCCTCTTCGTTCGAACGTTCCAGAAAGCGGCGGTGTTTTTTGTTGACCTTGACCTTTTAACCTCGCGGTGTTTATGGAAAATTCCATGACTTCATTCGAACGTTCCAGAAAGCGACGGTGTTTTTTGTTGACCTTTACCTTCGCGAAACGACATACATCGAAAAGTTCTCGATATAATGCGACGATGCGATATGCGTCGTGTAGCTTACATGCACGGCTACGTTTTCCCCGCTCCCGAAGTTTCGTCCACTAGATTTCAGTCTGCTAGCTGAGTGAAAAGGCGTGACTTCGTTCGAACGTTCCAGAACGCGACGGTGTTTGTTTTGTTTACCTTGACCTTTTGACCTCGCGGTGTTCTTGTAGACTCTTATCATTATAGGCGGTATGTAGGTGTCGACGCGAAACGACATACGTCAAAAAGTTCTCGATATAATGCAATGATGCGATATGCGTCGTATAGCTTACATGCACGGCTACGTTTTTCAAGCTGCCTGCACGAACTTTCGTTACAGGATCTGTATTAGGGTTCACTACAGACGACATAATTAGGGTTACTAACCCTAACCCTAAATGGCAATTGTATAAGTGCAAAAGGGCGTTGACCTTTGACCTTCGACCTTGCCCCGCAGCGCCTTCTGGTAATCGTATCAGCGCAAAACAACATAGCAGCAAAACAAGATGGCAGCCTCCATAGAGAGGTCACGTGATATGCAAATGAGGAACTGTGACGTTGTTGCAGTGCCTCCTGGTGACCGTATCATCGAAAAAACAAAATGGCAGCAAAACAAGATGGCGGCCTCCATAGAGAAGTCATGTGATATGCAAATGAGGAACTGTGACGTCATAAATCACGTGACTGCTCTCGACCAACGAGAGCGGTCGACACTGCCTCAGTGGCGATAATAGGGGATGACTCGTTGCGCCCTCTGGCGACGGTTTCACCACAAAAGGGTGTAATTTATGCTAATTTATGCAAATGAGCTGTGACGTCATAAGTCACTTGACGGCTCTCGACCAATCAGATCCGTCGACACAATTACCCAGTGGCGCCCCCTGGTGGTGAAACTACTCTCGGCCAATCAGAAAGAGCAAAATCTTCTCATTTGAGCGATAATAAGCGCACTACCAATCAAAACGCTCCATTTCAAATTTCAACCAATCAGAATGAGCTCCAAAATCTCATCATTTTTGGTGATTGCACACATACTACTCATACCACTGGACAGAACGAAAGGAGCACTGTACGTGAAAAACAAATTATGCAATGACGATATTGCCACACTGAGAATAATCTTAGAACAATCAATCGAGTAGCAGTCACCCCTAAATAATAATTTCATAGACTTCGAGAAAGCTTTTGATAGTGTACACAGATGCGTTATCTGCATGCTGATGCAACACTATGGAATACCAGCAAAGTTTGCGACACTAATCCAGCAGATGTATGAAAACTCCAAGTGCCAAGTTATCCATAATGCAAAACTGTCTGAAACATTTGAAATAAAGACTGGCGTAAGACAGGGGTGCGTCATATCACCATTAATTTTTATCGTTGTGATATACAGGATAATGAGAGAGACTGTTAACCAGGGTCAAATTGGCGTCCAGTGGACATTCACTCTAAACAGTTAGATTATCTAGATTTTGCAGACGACATCTGCCAACTATCACATACACACAAGCAAATGCAAAAGATGTCCAGCAAATTGACGCAGGAAGCAGAGAAGATAGGCTTGTAAATAAACATACAGAAAAATTAAACTACTAAAGGTGAACACTACCAAAGAAGCTAAGCTACAGCAGAAGGGAACATATATAGAGGAGGACAACAAATCCACCACAACGAGATCAGAATGTTCAACAGCAACTGGTAAAATGTGCTGCTGTATGGCTCTGAGACACGGAGAGCAACAGACACAACAACCCACATGAGTACATCTTGAAAACCAAATGGAAGATAAAACCACAAACAAAGAAATCTGGAGGAGGACAGACCAACACAGCATCAAGAGAGATATTGCAAGAAAATGTTCTTGGATAGGACTCACCCTCCGAAAACCCACCAACAGTGTCACGAGACAGGACTCCTCAAGTAAAAAGGAAAACAGGCAGACCTAAAACTACTAGGGAGAGCTCAATAGCCGAGGAAGTAAAGAAACATGGAACCACCTGGAAAGAGATAATGAAAGCAGCAAATAACAGAGAGCGTTGGAAAAGAGACGTTTCAGCCCTATACACTATCTTGAGTGAAGAGGACGAAGTAACTACGTAAAGGAGCGTGTTGGTCGACAATCCATCGTAAATCGTTGTCGCATGTCTCAGCCATTGCCTCAACAGTTCTGTCAACGTTTGGATCCCGTGATGACGTAATATCTTGGCCGAAATCTGAAACGCATATCTGACGCAATGGTCGAAAGGTTGTTTTATTTTCCGCAACCGAGCCGGCCTACTCCAATTTACTGAAAATGTAATAGCCACGTGATCCCATGATGGGTTGCTACGTGTATCGCATAAGCACGGGTCATAAACACTTGGTCGTATCGGTACTGTCATTGCGGTACTATCCCGAACGATGATTTATTATTTTACTATTTTAATCCCATTTTATACTTACATAATTATATTGCTCTTAATGTAGTTTATCATTTCAATTATTTTATTCCATTTATACATTTTAGTTGTAATGCCCTTCAATGCCTTTAAATTGTAATTGTATTTTTAGCTGTTTAATTTGTTGTATAATTCTTAGTTGTATTGTTCTTAATTAATTATTATTTTAATTATTTAACTGCCTATATGCTTTTAACTGTATTATTACTGCATTGTAAAGCGCCATAGAGCACTATGTGATTATGGCGCTATATAAATCTCGTATTTTATTATTTATTATGACAACGTCCAAGGTGTGATCCATGTTGTACGTGGGATCTGTGAAGAGTTGCAGACAGGGCGTTGTTGTGCTACTAGAGACGTCAGCATTCACTCAAACCCACCACTGAGACAACACTTTTAGGGGCGTGATAATCTGGAAGACCCGATCATTTTTGGACGAGACCGTGGTCGCACTTTCGACATCATTTATCGATCCAGAGGCACCATTATACCGTTGAGCGATGAACGCACAATAGCCATCATGTCCAGCGATGTATGCACGATAGTCATCATGTCCAGCGATGTATGCATGCACATTGTAAAGTGCCTTGTTCTGTATACTCAGTTCAACAAAACACACACATGGACGCAGACGCGCACGCGCGCACACACACACACGAACGCACGCACGCACGCACACACACACACTTTGATATGTGAACAATTATGGAAGACTCGTTGTGAACGTTGGCTTCAAAGATTCGAATCTGGGCAGCATTAATCTATGCTACTACTACTGCGCGAAGATACTCATTGATATATATATATATATATATATATATATATATATATATATATATATATATATATATATATATATATATATATATATATATATATATATATATATATAAAAAGCGTGTATAACATGTATATATATATATATATATATATATATATATATATATATATATATATATATATATATATATATATATATATATATATCACAGAACGGACTGCGCAAAGCTTCGAAACGGCAGCAAACGGTCCTATTTGAACCCGACACGTACCACCCTAGTGACATGGACGTTCTCGACGAGAGGTTCGACCCACTTGTCTCGGGGCGCCTTCATCATGCCGTCATACGCTACGATGTAGCCGGCGTGATCCAGTAGGATACACCTACAATCGTAATGCCAACGCAGCCTTAGTATCCAGCAAGATACACCTACAATATAATCGCAACAAAAATGTAGCCTTAAACTCTGGCAAAACACATTCAAGTAACACAAGTGTGTAAATAGCGAATTTTTATAAAAAAAATGTATAAGAAACGTATGCTATGTATGCTATATGCATACTGTATTTTACATGACATAACTACGATATACAATGAAATCCTGCACAACGCTTATCATAAATGGCTACATATCACGGCTTAATCCCTACTAACAACCACTCTATCCAGTGAGGACACTCGGGCACGCCACGTGATGCCAGCTGCTTGTATGCCTGGCGGGTAGACGTCTACTTACTCAACACCGCCTGTGTGTGCAGGAAGAGTACACGTAGACTTACTTCATGCCGGCTCGGTGTGTGCAGGGAGGGTATATGCCGATCAGGGCTGAGTACATATATTCGATGCTGACGTCGACCACCAGCACGCCAAACAAGATGCGTCCTGGCTTCCCGTCTCTAAATACAAACAACAGTAGCCAAGGTTGCGTAAGACTGCCATCCACAGCAGCATGCACCCAGCAGCCCGTGAACGACGCACAGTGCTACACACACACACGCCCACACTCACACACACGCGCAAACACACCCACAAATTCACATTCTCTGTGAAACACACTCACACACATACACAAACACACTCTCTCTCACACATACTTGCACCCCCACCCCACACACGGACATATGGACACACAAACACTCACACATACACACACACACACACACACACACACACACACACACACACACACACACACACACACACACACACACACACACACACACACACACACACACACACACACACACACACACACACACACACACACACACACACACACACACACACACACACACACACACACACGGACACACAAACACTCACACACACGCACGCACGCACACACACACACAGTCGGACTTCTGTTGGATCGCCAGCTCCCGAAGATTCATGGCCGTGCCCACCACGCCGATGAACCGGTGTCTATCGGCACGACGTTGGACGCATCAGGTATACACACGCACGTACGCACGAGCGCACGGACACACGCACACACACATAAATGCACGCACTCACCCACGAACGCACACACACACACACACACACACACACACACACACACACACACACACACACACACACACACACACACACACACACACACACACACACACACACACATTCTCTGTCAAACACACATATTCTCTCTCGTAATCGTAATGAATTTAATGACGGAAGCTGGTGAAATTGGAAAGGCAAAGAATGACGTTGGAGGAACTGACCGGACTCTGGGCGCGAATAGGGCCTGCGAGATAGACACGACGTAGCCGCCGCCCCACCCGTCCAGGTAGGGCCGGGTGACGGCGATACTGCCCGGCGCCTGCACCGCTATCTTGTACCTGCCGATAGACGGTGCCATGGTTCAACCACACAACATGCACCCTTTACGTGCCACTCGCTCGGTCACTCGGCGGTGGCAGGTTTAACTGCTAACTCTACATCAATATGTATCCATGCATTTACGCACATGTACGCACGTGTACGCACTCACGAACGCACCCACGCATGCACGTACACTCGCCGATTCGCTGTGGTATATGAAACGTAGCATAAAAAAAAACTTAAACGCTTTTTCACAGATCAGATCTGTTCGAGGACTCAGTGGACGGATCTGTTCACGGACTCAGTGGACGGATCTGTTCACGAACCCAATGGATGGATCTGTTCACGGACTCAATGGACTAATCTGTTCAAGGACTGAATGGACGGATATGTTCACTGACTCAATAGACAGATATGTCCACTGACTCAATGGACGGCTATGTTCACGGACTCAATGGATGGATATGTTCACAGATTCAGTGGATGTATCTGTTCACGGACTTAAAATATGGATCTGTTCACGCGCTCAGAGGATATACCTGTTCAAGGACTCGGTGGATGGACCTGTTCACGGATTCAATGGTTGAACCCTTTCAATGACTCAATTGACGGTTCTTTTCCCGGCCTCAATGGAAATATCTGTTCAGTGACTCAATGACCGGATCTATTCACGAACTCAATGGAAGAATCTGTTCACGGACTCAATGGATGGATGTGTTCAGTGATTCAATGGACGCGTTTGTTCAGAATCAGTGGATGGATAATTTCACATACTCAATTGATGGTTATGTTCAGAGACTCAGTGTATATATCTGTTAACGGACTCAGTGCATGGATCTGATCATGGATTCAATATGCGGATATGTTATGTTCTCAATGGACGTATTTGTTCACATGCTCAGTTTATGGATCTGTTCAAGGACTCGATGGACGAATATGTTCACGGACTCAATATCTGAATACGTTAACGGACTCAACTGATGGCTATGTTCAAAGACTCATTGATTGGATTTGTTCACGGACTCTGTGGATGGATATTTTCCCGGACGCAATGGATGGTTATGTTCACGGACTCAGTGGATGAATCTGTTCACTCAATTGATGGATCTGTTTCACGGACTCAATGGTTGGATATCTTCACACACTCAATGGATGTATATGTTCCCAGACTCAATGGATGGATATGTTCATGGATTTATTGGATGGATCTGTTCCCGGACTCACCACGGTCGTGACTGCGGGTCGAGGTCCTTCCCAAACGTGGCGGCAGGGAACGTCCGTATGATCTTGTTGTTGACGACCAGGTAGCGCCAGACGGCCTTGGAGAGCTTAACCACTGTCGTCCAGTGGGTGTCCATGATGGAAGTAATGCGAACGGCGTCGATCACACCTGGCTGAAGTATTTTTTTTCTGTATCGATTTCAACTGAAGTAATGGTGACCGCAGTGCGGGAGCCAAGACCAGCTAAAAATGTTTTGGTTCAACTACACAATTGACTTGCCACTATAGGCTACTCAGGGATGTATCTGGAAGAAGTCTAGACCTGATGTGCAACTAAATTGTGGTATCACAAAAATGTTACAGCCAAGTTTCCATCACGGGTTTTGTCGCACAAAGGTCAAATCTTAAAAAAACAACCGTTTTCCCTCAACTCAGACAGCCCAGACTATATTTGAATTGTTGTCAATGTGTCACCATTGTATTAGTTATTATACTGCTGGTGACACCGTTACTAGTCCAGCAGATATGTACAGATAAATGACGGAATTGTGCACTGTTTGATAACAGCTAGACAATAGGCACATGTATTCTACATACGAAGGGAATCATTTTGAAGATTGGAGTCACTCCAGATTTTGCTGCGTTAAAATGGCCGCCAAATGAAATTTCACCATATGTTAATAACTGCGAGACGTAGAGCCATGATTTTGATGTCCATGTATAGGTTTTAGGGGTCAAAGATTTATTTTTGAACTTGAACTTTGAACTCCGACATTCACATCAGCCATTTTTAAAGATGGCGGAAGTCAATACAAATGTCACGATATCTTAGCGACTACGTCACGTAGAGCCATGATTTGCATGTATTTGTATAGATTTTTGGATAGCGATTTCAAATATGTTACATTTGACCTTCGCTGACATTTTTAAAGATGGCGCCCGTCAAAACCTATTATTCCATATCTTAAGAACTATATAACCTAGAGCCACAAAGTTGATGTCAGAAAATAGGATTTTTTTGTGCGACGACTTCAAATGCATTAATGTTGACCTTCGTTGACATTTACATATCGGCCATTTTGAAAGGTGGCACCCGACAAAGCTTGTTATCCACACATCTTAAGAACTACGTCACCTACGGCCATACAACTGATATGAAAATATCGGTTTTTGGACGTATCTCGCTTACACCAAATGTATAGCCTCTCAACCAGAAGCTGCAGCTTGGTCGTTTGAAGAGTGGTGTAAAAAGAGAGCAGAGAGAAGTCCGCAAGCCCAGTTCTGGCAGCTTGTGCTGAAGATAGATTTGCATGTGATGACATGAGAAAGGCCATCCACGAAGGCAATTTCCTTCTCTACGTGGACGCCTTTACGAACCTAACCTACAATGGCTCTTCCGCGCGCTTGACCACTGCAGCTATGCCCGTGCTGTTGTCATTCATCTACGGGATATGGGAAGACTACAAGTCAAACACCCAGATGTGTTCAGAGCATTTTGCGAAGGCAAGTTCACAGTCAACAAGACACATCGACCATTCTCCAGGATGCCATTAGAAGAAAGCCACGAGCAGAACAATGCCTCTGGGGGGAGCAGTCGGCCTTACTGAGAAGCCAGCGGCATTACTGAGGTGGATGGTGGCTGGACCAGAAATGGTCCGGGTTTTCAATGAGTTTCTTCGTGGATTGGAAAAGACAGAAGCTGCATCTCAACACAGTCACCACGAGGACAAGCCATGTAAAACAACAATGTGTGGTCTTCTATGGCGCCCTTTGCTGAAAGTGCTCATTTCTCCATTACCTTATCACAGCAAGTTGTTTTGGCTTGTATTACAAAGAGTGTATGTGGGTGAATGGGGAAGAAAATGAAACTCCTGCTTGTGAAACTCCTTTGTGTGCACATGCTATCCAATTATGACATACACCTATTCTAGCTTCATCTATTCGTTCGTGCCTACTGCTTATAACACTGGTTCTTACCAGAATATTGTTTTTGTGTCTTTAGGCACGCAGGCGGCTTTCATCAAAGATGTGAAGTCTCTGATCACGACAATGAAGGAGATGGGCAGCCCTTTCTGTGAAGCCAGTTGACATCTCCTAGTTCTTGACACACGTGTGGGGGCAGAGGTAGTAGTTATTGATTCCGATGAAGAAACTTGGAGAAGACCAACGCAAGGAGTTCTTCAAGACTTCAAGAAACGTCTGGTGGACCGCACAATCACAGTCAACGAAACAATCCCAAAGAACAAGTTGCGTCTCTTCAGTCGACATCTCGAGAAACGAAAATCACATGCACAACAACAGTTGTTGTCCTTGAAACATGACAGCAACTTGTTTTCAACATTGTACATCACCTGCCAAGTACGCGATGCTGATCTCGATGATTTTTTTCCAACCCGAGAATCATTAATTTCCCCAATCACAGTCAGAATTTGGCAACATGACGTGATCAACATTGACTGCCCAGTTATTGTTAACATCTTCAAGCTGGCTATGTCTGAAACGTTCGATGACTGCATTCATGTTCATGGAACACGTGTTCGATGTGTACAGACCTGACAGCCTCAAGACCACCACACGGAAAAAAAGAGAGAAGGGGACAAGGAGACGGGTTGAGGGTCGAAAGAAGTTACCTGCAAACTGGCCAGCATGCTTGCGAGAAAACGACAGCAGGACAACTATTGCACCTGCAAAGTGAACGAGTCACTGCCGAAACAATTCCTGGCAAAGTGCTGAGCTCAGAGGCTTACGTGGAGTCGCTATCACCGTGTGCACACGAAGAGGCGAACACCATGATGCTGCGGATGGTGTCAAGCGGGGAAGACAGAAGATTGTCATAAGAACTGTTGATACTCACATGGTTGTGCTAGGTGTCAGTTTTGCTCGCAGACTAGGCTGTGAAAGTCTTGTGGTAACGATCGGCACAGGGAAATCATTCCGATACGTCGATGCAGCTGCTATTGCACACGTGCTTGGTGTTGACACGTGCAAGGCACTGCTTGTCTTCCATGCACTGACCGTGTGTGATACCACATCGTGTTTCGCTAGAAGATGCACGGCTTGGGCTTGGAATGCTTTCAGTAGTTTAATGCCTGCGCTGTGTGCTCTTGCAGACACTCCATCGGCATCCTTCCTGGGAGAAATTCTACCAACTATCGAGAGGTACGTTGTTGTACTATATAACCGGGGCAGGATGATGTGAACCGCGCCACACAGGTCCTCTTCACGCAGAAAGGGAGATCAAGAATATTCCACCAATGCAGGATGTCCTCATGCAACAAGTGGCCAAGTCTGGGGCCTGGCCCTGCTGAAAGCAACACACCTGCTCAGTCCAGCAGACTTCGGCTGGACTCGAAAAGGGGACGTACCTGAATAGGAGGCGCAGTGGATGACACTTCTACCTGCAGGTACAGCTGGCCGTGCGATCATCAAGTGTGGCTGCACGAAGGCTGCAGAGGACAGTGTCAATGTTTAAAAGCCAACCTGCGTTGCACAATGCTGTTTAGATAATATCTAACACAGTTCAAATCATCGCTGATAACCTATATTTTGACATCGCCTTCAAAGCTCTAGGATATCTGGATCTTAAGATATGGGGATGAAACTTTGTCGGGCGCCATCTTTCAAAATGGCGGATATCTGAAAGTCAACGAAGGTCAAAAGTAATATATCTGAAATCATCAAATCTAAAAAACCTATATTTTGACATCAACTTTGTGGCTCTTGGTTATATAGTTCTTAAGATTTGGGAATAATAGGTCTTGACCGGCGCCATCTTTAAAAATGGCGGCGAAGGGCAAAGGGCGGCGAAGGACATTTGTACTGACGACCGCCATCTTTACAAATGGCGGATATGAATGTCAGAGAAGTTTAAAATTAAAACAACTGAAATATTTGACCCTTAAAACCTATATATAGACATAGGCAGTTATTAAGATGTGGGGAAATTGAATGTCTGAACGCAGCAACATCTGGAATGCCTCCAATCTAAAAAATGGTTCCCTTGGTATGTAGAACGGATGAGCCAAGTGTCTTGATTTTATCAACAAGTACACACTCTTTTCACCTATCCGCTGGACTATACTATTTTCGTGGGATGACAATTGTTTAGGGTAAAAGTAAACACAAATTTGCACTTAAAATATGTACGTATTTTAATATTCGACAGTACTGCATTTAGATGAACGAGACGTTTGACAATGCTATCAGAATTGTTAACTATATATATCGCAATCAGTGTTGAAATGTATGGCGTTTGAAGAAACATGTGGACGTTTTCCTTCCCCTATGCTCAAAGCATAATAATCACGTCATACTACGGCTCACCATTTCCATGCTTAAAATTTCATTGTGTTCTTGGAGATTTACAAAACTCATATTTTTGGAATATACTGAAAGCAATGTTTCCATTTGCCCGTAAGCATATATGACGTCCTATTAGATTGTCAAGATGGCCGCCATTGAAAACCTGCACTGGTCAATATGTATCGGCATCTGAGCAACCTAGGACCCCTATTTTAACGGCTAAGCCAACATCAGTGGATCACTGATCATAACCCATATCCTACGATTGTAAAAAAAGGTAAAAGTTAGTTCTTATATAGTGTGGTGTCCAATCCTTAGGACTGCTCAAATCACTTTACACTTCACTCCATGGAGGACCTTTATCATTCCAACGCCATCTCCACTTCTCTGGGAAGCATTCAGCCACGCAGCAATTACTGCATCAAGACAATTCATTGACGAATCCTCCTTTACCTGTTTACCAGGTAGTCATTTACCCAGAATAGCACGGAGGATGTCACAAGTCTTAATCGGAACAGCAGGGGCTCGTTGCCACGGAGGATGTCACAAGTCTTAACCGGAAGAGCAGGGACTCGTTGCCACGGAGGATGTTACAACAGCTTTGCCTGGAATAGTAGGGATTCGTTGCCACGAAGGATGTTAGAACAGCCTTACCTGGAATAGCAGGGATTCGTTGCCACGGAGGTTGTTACAACAGCCTTACCTGGAATAGCAGGGGTTCGTTGCCACGGAGGTTGTTACAACAGCCTTACCTGGAATAGCTGAGATTCGTTGCCACGGTGGTTGTTACAACAGCCTTACCTGGAATAGCAGGGACTCGACGCCACGCAGGATGGTTTCCTTGTAGAGATTCAGCAGCGCCGGCGTTTCCTCGTCCAGTATGTAGCCGAAGCTGTCTCTGAACGCCGCCGACGGAAACTTCACCCCCGAGTGTTCTGTAGGCAGTCACATTGAAAACTTCACCCCCGAGTGTTCTGTAGGCAGTCACATTGGAAACTTCACCCCGAGTGTTCTGAAGACAGTCACATTGGAAACTTCACCCCCGAGTGTTCTGTCGACAGGCACATTGGAAACTTCACCCCCGAGTGTTCTGTAGACAGTCACATTGGAAACTTCACCCCCGAGTGTTCTGTAGACAGTCACATTGGAAACTTCACCCCCGAGTGTTCTGTAGGCAGTCACATTGGAAACTTCACCCCGAGTGTTCTGAAGACAGTCACATTGGAAACTTCACCCCCGAGTGTTCTGTAGACAGTCACATTGGAAACTTCACCCCCGAGTGTTCTGTAGGCAGTCACATTGGAAACTTCACCCCGAGTGTTCTGAAGACAGTCACACTGGAAACTTCACCCCCGAGTGTTCTGTAGACAGGCACAATGGAAACTTCACCCCCGAGTGTTCTGTAGACAGTCACATTGGAAACTTCACCCCCGAGTGTTCTGTAGACAGCCACATTGGAAACTTCACCCCCGAGTGTTCTGTAGACAGTCACATTGGAAACTTCACCCCCGAGTGTTCTGTAGACAGCCACATTGGAAACTTCACCCCCGAGTGTTCTGTAGACAGTCACATTGGAAACTTCACCCCCGAGTGTTCTGTAGGCAGTCACACTGGAAACTTCACCCCCGAGTGTTCTGTAGACAGTCACATTGGAAACTTCACCCCCGAGTGTTCTGTAGACAGCCACATTTGAAAGTTCACCCCAGAGTGTTCTGTAGACAGTCACATTGGAAACTAAACCCCCGAGTGTTCTGTAGACAGTCACATTGGAAACTTCACCCCGAGTGTTCTGAAGACAGTCACATTGGAAACTTCACCCCCGAGTGTTCTGTAGACAGCCACATTGGAAACTTCACCCCCGAGTGTCATGTAGGTAGTCACATTGGAAACTTCACACCCGAGTGTTCTGTAGACAGCCACATTGGAAACTTCACCCCGAGTGTTCTGTAGACAGTCACATTGGAAACGTCACCCCCGAGTGTTCTGTAGGCAGCCAAATTGGAAACTTCACCACCGGGTGTTCTGTAGACAGCCACATTGGAAACTTCACCCCCGAGTGTTCTGTTGACAGTCACAATAGCAACTTAGTCGCGTTGGAAACAAGTGTTCCATAGACGGTAACGTCGGACATTTAACCCCGAGTGCTCTGTACACAGTCACATTGGACATTTAACCCCCGAGTGTTCTATAGACGGTCTCACTGAACACTTAACTCTCGACTGTTCTGTGGAAAGTCACATTGGAAGCTTAACCCTGAGTGTTCGTTGGAAAGTCACATTGGAAACTTAACTCCAATTATTTTGTGGATAGTCTCATTGGAAACTGAAGTCCTGGTTGTTCTGTGGAAAGTCACATTGGCAACTAACCACCGATTGTTCTGCGGGCTGTCACATTGGAAACTTAACCCCTCAGTGTTCTGTGGGCAGTCACATTGGAAACTTAACCCCTCAGTGTTCTGTGGGCAGTCACATTGGAGACTTAACCCCTCAGTGTTCTCTGGGCAGTCACAATGGAACTTAACCCCCACGTTTTCTCTAGAGAGGTACATCAGAAATTGAAATCTCGAATGTTCTGTAGACAGTCATATTGGAACTTCACCCCCGAGTATTCTGTAGAGAGGCACATCATCAACTTAACTCTTGAGTGTTCTGTAGACAGTCACATTGGAAACTTCACCCCCGAGTGTCCTGTAGACAGTCACATTGGAAACTTCACCCACGAATGTTCTGTAGAAGTCGCATTAGAAAATTATGCCCCGAGTGTAATGCATAGTCACATTAGAAACTTACCCCGAGTGTTCTGTAGTCACACTAAAAACTTAACCCCAAGTGTTATGTAGAGTCACATTGGAAATTTTAATCCAGAGTGTTATATAGACAGTAGCATAATGAAGACACGACATGATATATTGTAGATGTTAGATGGAGCTCAATACATGTATGTATAACATCATTGGGCATCTAATTAACTTATATCGACCAAATATGTTATCGTATGACGTATGCATCATTCAAAGGTTTAGAGTGTAGGCTAACTCACTAGCACTAGCTTGATTAGTTCATCAATGTTACACGTAGTTCATGTCAAATTAAATCACAGTCCTTCTTCTATTGCTTTTCAGATGTCACTAAGCATCTTCAAATGCCGAGACACCTTAATTAGCAAATGATTTGGTACCCCAAACACGTTGCTTGCGCTAAGGTGCGTTGCTTCCTCGTGAACCAGTTGTAAATGGCCAGTGGTAAATGAATATTTTCCGAATCTCCATAGAAGCCAAACATACATTGAGCTAGAATGTCAGTGACCATTTTCCTGTACACTGCACTGATGGCTTTTCAGTAATTAAAACCACTGAGTGACTTAGAGTGACATCGTTGCTGGGTCATCTAACTCAACTATATTAATAATGTAGATCTGCCAAAAAAACAATTACACATAAGCATTGCTCCTGAATGTTATTGTCATACTCTGCACATATTATGACACATCATATTAAAAAAAAATATATAATATACTACGATCGCGGAAACATGTACAATGATGACAAATTGTTAGCGCATGTTGTACCTATGGTGACGGCCCGTTGGAAAAAACGACATTTCTTGACGTTTTTGTTCGCCAGCACGTTATGGTACGTGTAGTGAACTGGCTGTTGGGTTTGTTCTTTAAACCCGGCAATGTGGTCGTTTGTAGTGGACGTAATAACGGCGCAGACGGATTGATTGAAGCCTGACACCTGTCGACGTAGACACACATACATCTAACGGCAAGGTACTATGACGTAATAACGGCGCAGACGGATTGATTGAAGCTTGACACACGCACACACACACACACACACACACACACACACACACACACACACACACACACACACACACACACACACACACACACACACACACACACACACACACACACACACAACACAACACACACACACACACACACACACACCAAGGCACTATGACGTAATACTGTTTGATTTAAAACTGACACCTATCGATGTAGACACAAACTGGTTTCAAGACAAGGCGCATTGACGCCATAACGGCGCACAGGTAGTGATTGTAGCCTGATACCTGTCGATGTAGACACGCACGCACGCACGCACACATCTGATGGCAAGGCGCTATAACGCACACGCAAGGAGAGAGCGGGACTAGTTGTAACTTATAATTTTATTCTTCAACGATCGTCCAACCTTAAATACGTACAATGGACAATTAACACGACGACTGGTTACAACGTCAACAATAAATAGGACAGTATTACAATGGATCCTGATTACAAGTAGCCAAGTGCGCATTATTATATGGTTTAATGGTTCATAAGTTTTAATGTTTTGTTTATTATATTTTTACCATAATATGCATGTGCAGTTTTAGCTCTGTATTATGGACATTTGTTTAGCTCCATATTATCGACAATTATGCTGCAAAGCGCCATAAATTATGACTTTTTTTTTAAATATCCTGTTTTATTAGTGCTATTATCATATCAAGGTTGAATTCTTTAACTATCGTGACTCAGACTCACTCACCCCGTGCCAGATGTAGGTTGCGTTATGCACGACGACGTCAGCCCCGTCGAGGTAGGCGTAGCCGGACGAGCGGTACTGGGTCGACGTGATGGTCTTGTAGCCATGCCCGCCGCTGTGTGTGGGGGGCACATCATAGCGTTGTTACTTGCTCGCCTTGGATACGACAAGGATGGGTTTGGTTTTCTCGTGACAACACGCACGCACGCTCGCACGCACGCACACCGTCATCTTCTTGATAGCCTACACGATTACTATTAACCAATGGTTACTTAATGTGGGGATTATTACGGCGGTCCACGTTAAGGTAACAAAACATACGTCTACAACAAACGTGCTTTGTTCAATAACAATACTACGCACATTATGAGCTGTGGTGTTCTATAGGCATACATTGTACAGCTGGCATCACGTCCAGACAAGTATTACATTTATATAACTTGTACTTGATGTATTATTAACAAAGAGCGATTCGCTCAGATGATAGGGTGGAAGTAGATAAGGAAGACTGAGATGATCTGCGTCAAGAGAAATTTGGCGAGAATTGGGGAGTAGACAAATAGAGCCAGTGACAGTGGAGATGAGGAATAGAGCTGTGGATATAGGTGGAGTGGGGAAATAGAGCCAGTTATATAGTTGGAGTGGAGAAATAGAGTAATGGATATGGGGGAGTGGATAAATAGAGCCATGGATATGGAGAGTGGAGCAATATACTTATGGATATGGGGGAGAGGAGGAATAGATTTAGGAATATGGGGGAATGGAGACATAGAGTTAAGGATATGTCGATGCTGGAGAAATAGAGCGATGGATATGGGGGAGTGAACAAATAGATAGTGATGTAGATGGTGTGGGCAAATAGAGCTAGATATATCGGGGAGTGGAGAAATAAAGCTAGTGATATAGCTGGAGAGGAGAAATAGAACTTTGGATATGGGGGTGGGGGGATGGAACAATGGAAGACCAACGTTGGGACAAAGCAAGGACAACAAGCGTTCCCATGGCGTGCCCAGCGACTGGAACGCCGCTATTTTATGTGGGGTCGTCTTCGCACCGTCTCATGCTGTCATGGATGCCGTTTTCGTCAGCCTCGCGCTCCAGGACCCGGATGTTGAGCACGACCGAGTCCTCGTCGCCGTCAGTCGGGATGTCCAGCATGGGGTGGTACAGTGCCGCGCTGTCCGACAAGCGGATGACGTACAGGTAGGAAAAGTCGGACTTCTGTTGGATCGCCAGTTCCCGCAGACTCATGGCCGTGCCCACCACGCCGATGAACCGGTGTCTGTCGGCACGACGTTGGACGCATCAGGTATACACACGCACGCACGCACGCACGATCACACACACACACAAACACACACACACACACACACGAACGCATTCTGTTAGTCTTGAATGGACGTGACTACCATTTTGTCGCAATGGGGAAGCTTGCGTACTCCCGTAACCAGGTGAGCTATACTGGCGGGGACTTATTACGTCCCTGGTAAGCTCAACCAAGCCGGGCAGGTCAAGGGAACAAGCCAAGCAGGTCAAGGGGTAGGAGTCAGACGATGTGTATTTACTCAAGGAGTGGGTTTTCTTCAGCCTTCGTTTGTATCATGTCTACGAGATGGTGTCTCGGAATTAAAACTCCCACAGTAGCAATGGCGACGCACTGTAGTAACATCTAGATGAAAAACATGAAGAACACTCTTCCGAAAACCAAAATCTAGACTTTGGGCTTTCCGAGAATCGAATAAATTCAAATAGATTTAATTTTGTTCCGGTGTAACAATATATCTCCCCCTGGATAGCTTTCCCCAGGGGGGAAGATGCCCTAGAATATATTCTCCCCATCTTGGATATCTTACCTGTCTTAACCCCTCCAGACACCAAAGTTGTCTTGACTTCAAACTATTTTACCCACAACTAAAATCAAGAACATGGTGAAATATTTCAATATTTATTATAACTTTCATCGTGTAAATGGACAATTATCGCAAGAGTTCACGTGCGATACGTCACAAAATCAGTCTTTCATCACTTGCAGTTATCACAACAAAATCTCATGCAAAATCATTCACCAACTTGAAAACATTAAGTGGCTACTCTTATCACAAAAACTGCACGTCCACAAAAATAAAAAAATATTACATTAAGTATGTACAGCCCATATATTATCATGGTAATTAAAGTAATGTAGACACCTTCCTTAAATACGCGACTGAACATTTTGAAAAGCTTGGGATCAAACAATTATTTGTTTGTGAAGTGGGTGAAAGGATTTAGTTATTTTGTATAACATGTGTGGTTACCCAACAAAATAAATGAAAGGTTAATAAACTATACTGGGAGGACACATTGGCAACGTGTCTAAGCCAATAAACAAAGGCCGGTCTTTGAAACTTGCATTGGTAGCAATGGGGTGTTGCCATGCTGAGCAACAGCTCGGAGTACTAGACACCTCAGTGCCTTGAGGAAAGAGCTGTGTGTTTTGTTGTTGAGGTGACTGATCATGATTAAGCCATGAATCACTTCACATTATTCATTCATTTGTAAATGTATCACGTAATGGATATAAATACACACAATTTTCTTGCAGAATAACATATAGTAGATATTATTCTGACTCATATTTGTTAAATATAAACTTTCTTGCACAGTCGAAGTCCAGGGGGGAGATATCCTGCGACACCGGAAAAGACTGAGAAACAGCATCATGGATTCTCAAGTTCACTCCTCTTCCGACCCCATTCGATATGATCACAGACTTGTGTGTACAAACTTAAAGCTCATATGACTGAGAGGCTTTGAAACAACCCAATCCAACTCGCATAAGGACTATGTTAAAATGTGCAACAAATCAGACTCGGACATCCTGTCTGTCTGGAAGCTATCAAGACTAGTGTTCGGTGAAGTAAAGGCAGCACGTAAGGTGCACAACCTAAAACAGTAGCCACAGGGCAAATTACACTGCGCACCGTGTATGATGAAACGTAAGAGAAGCTTTATCATGACATTCTCTGAGCATTTGACAGTTGCAAGTCGACTTATGCTCTCCATAATGCCTGGACGTTAGTAAAACAACTTTCCGGAAAGAAATCAAAAACCAGCTTTATACAAGGGGGATACTTGGAAATCTCACTTCTAACAACTGCTCTCAGATAATACGAGCACATCCAACCATCCAGTTGATCCGATATATGAGCCAACCTCAACCCTGATACCGACACTTCCTCATTAGCAGAAGTCGACATTGCCATCTAGCAAATGAAACTTGGCAAAGCCCCAGGACTAGACGGCATTTCCACTGAAGTGTGGCGACTACCCAAGTTAAAGAAAGATTTTGTGAAGTTCTACAAAGAAACATAATTACGGAATAGACCACCACCAGGGGGATCGCGGGTCTCATACTAATACCTAAGAAAGGAGACCTGACACCATCGTGGAGTATGTCTAACACCGACTGCTGCAAAAGTCTACAGTTGACTCCTGTTTAACAAACTTTCTCCTGAGTTAGAAAAGATGTCACGCCCGGACCAGAACGGATTTTGACCTCTACGATCTACATCTTCACAGATTCTTGTTCTAAGACGCATCATCGAACAAATAAGAAATCACCAGAAAGAGGCTGCCAACAGTTTGATCGACTTCAATAATGACTTTAACTTGGTAGACTAAAAAACCTGTTACGGATTCTTCATGTGTATCGCATCCCAGAGCAGATCGTCAAAGTCATACAGAAAATGAATGAAAAATGAAGAAAGTGGATTGAACGTGGAAGGAAAACAATTTAATTGAATGAACTTGGAGACAACACAGTTGAATAGAGTGAAGGTGGAATTAACAGAGTTCACGTTGGGTGAACTCAGATGTGTACGCATGCGTGCGTGCGTGCGTGCGTGCGTGCGTGCGTGCGTGCGCGCGTGCAGGTGTCCACCGTGTTACGAACCTGTGGAAGGCGGGAATGGAGATGGCGATCATAGGCTCTGTAACAGAGTGTTACGGGTAGGTTACGACATGCATACACACACATAAATACATACACACATTACATAACGTGGTGACAACAAAATAATGCTTTCAGACTGGTTATTACTAAATACTCGCGCCTCGTGGTTTATTCACTGAACAATTTATCTCAATCAACTGGTTAGGATTGAGATAACATCCCTGACCCCTAACCTAACCCTAACCCTATATATAACCCCACCCTAACCGGGTAACCCTAACACTAACCGAAGTCGACAGCAACAAATTTATAAGATAAACCTTATGAGATAAACACAGCACAATGAAAATAATGAATACATACATGCATGCATGCGTGCGTGCGTGTGTGTGCGTGCGCGTTTGAGTGTGTGTGAGCGTTTGTGTTTCCGTGTGTGGAGTGGGGGTGCGAGAGAGTGAGTGAAACTGTTTGTGCACGCTTTTGTGTGTGCGTGCGTGTGTGTTGGAGAGAGAATGTGTGTGTGTGTGTGTGTGTGTGTGTGTGTGTGTGTGTGTGTGTGTGTGTGTGTGTGTGTGTGTGTGTGTGTGTGTGTGTGTGTGTGTGTGTATGTGGGTGGGTGTGTGTTAGGGTGTTATTTTTATGGGGACAAATTATTTCTTCAATAAACAATCTTACATATGGGTTAAAAAAGTCTGGTGACTAAACAACAATTTCACAGCAATCCTTTGAGATGTCGTGTCATATTCAGTGTTGTTAAACACTGTCTGCTCGCAGGTCTTCTTGTAGCCCCAATATACGTTGCAGAATTGGGTCACAGAAAGAGGGTTCATTAACCAAGGTGCTCTGGTCGGTCTTGAAGCAGTGGAATACGCTGGATGAATGGGATGTGACAAGCTCATTCAGTGACTTGAGGTGGATGTTCTGTAGTTGTCTTTCCAGTTGTTTCGGGGATGGCGGTTGCTTTTCTGGAAAGGTTGTTTTTACGATAGTTTTGTGGGCTGCCATCTTAGCATTCATGGCGGGAGGTACACTGCTGCTGAAGACCTCAAAGGAGCCTAGCTGTTCCATAAGATACTACAGGCAGTGCTGGAGACAGTTGCTTCTTTGTTGTCGACATTCTGAACATCTACCAACTTCCCGAGGAAAGAGAGATCGTTGCTTGGTGGCGCTGTGTTCAACTGTTATGTGATCAGCAACGCAGAGAAGAGTTTGATTCTTCGCAGTCGCAGTCGCTTCTTTTCATTAGTGTTAAGTAGAGGATATTTGATATCAACAGCTGACCAGTCCAAAGGAGCGAATGAACATAGAACGACGTGAGTGGACGTTGGTGCCCAGGAAGAGATACTGCCAGACGGCCACCGAAGTTAGTGTTTTAATATATAGATTCCATATAAATTATTGTTCGAAACCGACGAAACTGTGTACATTTAACACCTGCCCTACCATTAATGTTGTCGTCAAAGAAAGGTACGGTGAGGAGGGGCGTAGCGACGCGTTCGCTGGCTATGTGCACGTAGTAGGGCCGCATCTGTTCATACAGTGTCTTCGTCTTCAGCTCCAGGAGGCCGATCATGTTCGAGTTGATGTCCACGTTGATTCCTTGAGTCTACAACAGCCAATAATGGTTGAAGTCGACGCACGTCTGTAGGAGATGTGAGCTCAGATACTCCAGACATAACAGTCAGTGCCAACGAAACATTTGATATATGATTTGGTAGGCCTAATGTGGAAGTAAGTAATGGGAATAACGAACACAATCTTTTGTGATAAATCACACATTACCATACACACACGACTTTAATGCCAGAGTAGGCTCAGACCATCAATCATTGCCGTCCTGCATTGGACACCACGGCACTGGAAGGATGAACGACAACGGACAAAGATTATTGGAGCTATGCTCATTTCATGGTCTTTGCATCGCCAACACCTTCTTCCAGTCAAAGCATCAGCGAAAAGTGTCGTGGAAGCATTCAAGGTCTCATAAATGGCATCAACTAGACCTCGTCATCGCCAGACGCTCTGCTCTGAACAATGTCCTAGCAACACGTAGCTACCACAGTGCAGATTGTGATACAGAACATGCCGTGGTGTGCAGTAAAGTGAGACTCTCTCCGCGTAAGCTGCACCGCTCCAAGCCCACAGGTCGCACTCGCATCAATGTTGCTAGAACTGCAGACCCCCAACGAAGGGAGCAGTTTGTAGCCTCCCTTGAGCAGTCCCTTCAGGACCTTCCGGATCTGGACGCCACAGCAAGGTGGAACATCCTCAGAAATACCATCTACAATGCAGCGATAACTGCATTTGGCAAGAGAGAAAGACCAAACCAAGACTGGTACAATGCTAACCTACATGTTATGGTATCCGTCATTGAAACCAAACGATAAACCCTGTTTGCATACAAACACAATCCATGCGAGAAGACACTGTCGGCTCTCAGATCTGCACGGAGCATCGCACAACGCACAGCAAGACGCTGTGCAAATGACTACTGGCTGAAACTGTGCGAGAGTATCCAATACTCTGCCGACTGCGGAAACGTACGTGGCATGTACGATGGCATCAAGAAAGCCGTTGGCCCCACTGTAAGGAAGATGGCTCCACTGAAATCCACATCAGGAGAGATGCTCACAGACCGGGATCAACAGATGGAGCGATGGGTTGAACATCATTCAGAACTGTACTCCCGACAAACAGGCGTTACTAATGCTGCTCTCAACGCCATCATGGACTTGCCTATGATGGAGGAGCTGGACAACGAGCCCACAGTCGAGGACCTCAGCAAAGCTATTGACTCCCTCTCTTGCGGCAAGGCACCAGGATGTGACAGCATACCGCCAGAAGTGATCAAGTGTGCGAAGCCCGCCTTACATCTTACAGCACCTACATCAACTGCTCTGTCTCTGCTGGAATGAAGGAATAGTTCCTCAATAAATGCGGGATGCTACAATAGCCACCTTGTACAAAAACAAAGGCGATCGCAGTGACTGCAACAACTATAGGGGCATATCATTATTGAGCATTGTGAGGAAGGCCTTCGCTCGGGTCCTACTAATCAGACTTCAGAAACTTGCCTCACGTGTCTACCCATAATCCCGCGGGTTCAGAGCAGGAAGATCCACCATAGATATGATCTTCTCAGTACGCCAGCTCCAGGAAAAGTGCAGAGAACATGGAATGCCCCTCTACATGGCGTTCATTGACTTAACCAAGGCCTTCGATCTTCTCAGCAGGAAGGGACTCTTCCGCCTACTTGAGAAGATAGGCTGCCCTCCCCAGCTACGCAGCATGGTGGTCTCCTTCCATGAGAACATGAAGGGTACAGTTGTTCGACATCGGAGCCCTTCCCTGTCTGCAGCGGTGTCAAGCAAGGCTGTGTCCTTGTTCCAACATTGTTTGGGATCTTCTTCTCCCTCCTTCTGTCATATGCCTTCGACTCTTCGTCAGACGGTATCTACTTGCACACAAGATCTGTTGGGAAGCTGTTCAACCTGGCACGTCTGCTTGCCAAAACAAAGGTGACAGAGGTATACGTCTTGGAGATGCTGTTTGCAGATGATGCAGCACTCACTGCCCACTCAGGAGAGGCCCACCAGAGGCTGGTCGATCGCTGTGCACACGCCTGCAGAGATTTTGGACTCACAATCAGCCTGAAGAAGACGAACGTCATTGCACGGGATGCCAGCCAAGTCCCCTCCGTCAAGATCAATGACTACACCCCGGAGGTAGTAGAAGACTTCACCTACCTCGGGTCAAACATCTCTAACAACCTTTCGCTGGACACGGACATAAGCAGGCGCATCGGAAAAGCCGCATGCACTATGTCCAAGCTGGCCAAAAGAGTATGGGAAAATAAGATGCTCACTGAGAACACCAATATGAGAATCTACCAGGCCTGTGTGTTGAGCACCCTCCTCTATGGCAGCGAATCGTGGACAACATACATGTGCCAGAAACGCCGCCTCAACACCTTCCACATGCGGTGCCTCAAGCGTATCCTCGGCATCACATGGCAGGATCGTATCCCCTACAGCGACATACTGGACCGTGCCAGGATCCGCAGCATGCATTCACTGCTGAGCCAGGGACGCCTGCGCTGGTTGGGCCATGTACGTCGCATGGAGGATGTTCTTAGATTAATTACAGTCTTTCACAAATCTAGGAAGCACTGCGGACACAAACTGAGGAGTATATCGTGATGTGAAGGCTAGGATTGGGAAAGCAAGGGCAACCTTCGTCTTGCTTAATAAGATATAGAAGTTCAGAGAAATTTCAATACCAACCAAATTAACATGGGACCCTCATGCTACAGGGAAAAGCCAACAAACGCCGGGCACAGAGAAGTATAAATGTATGGAGAATACAATTGGAGTGGAAAGGAGTCGTGGATGGGCGATTCCAGGTATACGTCTTTGACATTCAGAAAAAAATTAATCTTCAAAACTTTGCATGTCTTTTATATTTAGGTATTACGTAAATATAACCACATCGAAATACAAAGTTTTGGAAATTTGCGTTACGTGTGCGACATTGAAATTCAACTTTTATAAAACTATATAACTATTACAATAAATATTGTGATGCTTTATTTTTAATTTCATTACAAAATAGTTAACTTAGTTCATCACTTTTTGAACTAACATTAACGTTTGGCTTTGTTTCTATCTTGAAAATGGGTTTTGAAATAGCGGAATGTATCCGTATTCAATATGGCCATTATTTCCCAAGAAAAAATACTTTTTACTAGTTTTATTACAACAAAATATATTGAAGTAGTCAATAAATCAAAACATTGTAATCCTAATGCAATTGTAGAAAGTGACCTATCAGACTCGTTTTAGCTTGAATCGTCCGTCGGGGAGTAAAAAGGCTTAAATCAGGTAAGTGACTAGATGAAATATGTAAAATATAAAAATTCGGCTAAAAAAATACACAATAATAAGAATACATGAGGGAGGGAGGGAGGGAGGGAGGGAGGGGAGGGAGGGAGGAGGGAGGAGGAGGGAGGGAGGGAGGAGGAGGAGGAGGGAGGAGGGAGGAGGGAGGGAGGGAGGGAGGAGGGAGGAGGGAGGAGGGGAGGAGGGAGGGAGGAGGAGGGAGGGAGGGAGGAGGGAGGGAGGAGGGAGGAGGGAGGAGAGGAGGGAGGAGGAGGGAGGGAGGGAGGAGGGAGGAGGGAGGAGGAGGGGGAGGGAGGAGGGGGGAGGAGGGAGGGGGAGGGAGGGAGGGGGAGGAGGAGGGAGGGGAGGGAGGGAGGGAGGAGGAGGGAGGGAGGGAGGGAGGGAGGGAGAGGGGAGGAGGGAGGAGGGGGGAGGAGGGAGGGAGGGAGGAGGAGGAGGAGGGAGGGGGGGGAGGGAGGGAGGAGGAGGAGGAGGGAGGAGGGAGAGGGGAGGGAGGGAGGGAGGGAGGGAGCCTACCTTCGAGGCGATCCCCAACATCAAATCTCGTACTTGCAATGAGCCATCTGAAAGAACATGACAAAACAGACGGGGAAGACGAACATACGGTTGATCTATGCTGAGTTGATTTAGTAGAACTGGAAACGAGAACGTTGTCAGTATAAAATATGTTCCACAGGTATAATTTCAAAATGACATTGTGTTGATACATAATTTTTTTTTAGTTATACCATATAATAATTTCTTTGAACACTTTCACTTACCCACGTTGAACGTGATGAACTGGGCCGTCATATTGCGGGTGGTCAATTCTTTGTCGATAACCGTCAATACCTCTTTCTTGCTGTCGACACACTCAGCCCCCGACACAATTACCACGACTCGACCTGAAACCAACATCCACGGACAACTGTCGTCACCGGTCAACAAGCAACTGTCGTCACAGGTCAACGAACAACTGTCATCACATGTTCAACTGGCAACTGTCGTCACAGGTCAATATGAACCACCTTAGCTGTTTAGCACACCTATGACAGTCAGATTAAATATAAAATCAACGTTTTGTATGCATGGACCGAGCGAAGAGAAGTGGCAGACCAATCCCTACGTCCGGACTATCTAAGCTATAGACTAGCGATGCATTTAGTCACGACGCATGAACCAGATGTAGCCCACAGATAGTGTCAGACTAGTTAGTCCATGAACTAGACTAGTCAGTGCATGGACTAGACTAGTTAGTCCATGGACTAGACTAGTTATGCCATGGACTAGACTAGATAGTCCATGGACTAGACTAGATAGTTCATGGACTAGACTAGTTAGTCCATGGACTAGACTAGATAGTCCATGGACTAGACTAGTTAGTCCATGGACTAGACTAGATAGTCCATGGACTAACTCAACATGTCTTGGAACCAACCAGAGGTGGGAAAGTGTTAGATTTAATTTTGTCTTCTCTAAATGAACTATTTGACAATGTTAAAGTACACGAACCTTTGGGTTCAAGTGACCATCACCAAATGTATCTTAATATAAACGTAAAAACAGAAAAAAATTATAGAAACAATGAAGGAGGAACATCAACAAAGGCAAATATAAAGATATGCGAACATATCTAGCGCATATAGATTGGAATAACTTGCCGAAGAACAAGACAGCTACAGACTGCTGGATCTGTTTAAAGCATAAGATTGGGGGCATTACTGAGAGATTTGCACTGTTAAGAAAACAGGGGAACGGGTCCAGGAAGAAACACCTGTCAAAAGAGGCTGTTAGAAAACTACTGCTCACAGGCAGAAGACTACACAAACTACAAAGAGACACTTAACCTAGCTACAACTAAAATTAGAAAATCCAAAAGAACCTTTGAACAACAATTGGCAGGTAATATAAAAATAAGAGCAATACTTTCTATGCTTATGTAAGGAGTGCAGAAAAATTACGAGATAAGGTCGAACCGCTGAAAAACAACAGTGGATACATAATTTGAGACTTGTTTCAAAGGCAGAGGTCCTGATTGAGTATTTCAGCTCCGTTTTTACCACAGAAGATATCAGCTCACTTCCAGTTATATCTACTAAATTTGAGAGCGATCAACCAGATCATTTATTGCGGTTATTTGTAACTCCTGAAATGATAGCAAAGAAAATAAAGAAGATGAAAGACAATAAATCGTCTGAAGTTGATGGGATACCACCTAAACTGCAAAAGGAAATTTGAGAGCATTTAGTACACCACTTTCAAGTGTTTAATTTGTCACTGGACGAGGGAATAGTCCTTCAGATGGAGAGAAGCAAACGTAACGCCACTATTTAAAAAGGGATTGAGGATCAAGTCAGAAAAATATAGTCTAGTTAGTTTAACATAAGTTGTATGCAAATTATTATTAACGTTAATTAGCGACCATATTGTGGAATGGGGGATGCTATACACATCAGATATGGACTTAGGAGTAACATGTAGTACTGACATGAAAGTTTCAGTACAATGTGGCATTGCTGCTTCAAAAGGTAATCCAATGCTAAGGTTAATTAGGAGAAGTATCACATATAAGAATAAACAGCTAATTGTACCCCTGTACAAAGTGATAGTTAAGCCGCATTTGGAATATTGTATACAAACATGGAGGCCATTCGTAAGAAAGACATAGATAAGCTAAAAATAATACAACAAAGAGCAACTAAAACGATAACAAAGTTGAGAAATCTTAATTATGAAAGCTGGTTATTAGAATGTGGTTTGACAACATCAGAGAAAACGAGACTAAGAGGAAACCAAATAGAACTTCGGTTTACGGTCACCTCAGTGATACGGTCACCTCGCAATTACCGTTACCCTGGGACAGTCCCAAATTACATCCATAGTAAAGTATACGACATGAATCACGCTAATACGGTCACCTTGCTATTCAGGAATACGGTCAGTAATCCCGTGCAAACTATTAGATTGCTTTCACATTAACCCCGCAGTTACTGTCAGTCACGGCCGAGCAGCAATGATCGGCTTCGAGGCCATGATCGGCTTTCGACTTGGCGTGTTTACACTGTAACCAACAAACTTCGTAAAACAATAAAAGAAGCAACCCCAGTTGTCTTAGGTAACACGTTGAACTGAAATGAGTATATTTTACAGTAGAACACGGTGGCACAGAAGGCCGCGGGCTTCGACGCCGACAATATGGCGACGTCTAGTAGGCGCCTGATTGTTTGCTTAACGACCGAAGAGTTCCGTTGGAGTAGTAAGGGTGATAACACGAAGCAAAAAGAATTGTGCATTACCGATTTTGTTATCGGTGTTGTTTGATAAAACGATGTAATATTGTGAAACTAAATTCTCACACATACACTACATTACACATGATATACTTGCTTAATGTGCATTGCTGTTAAAATGACATGCGATCTGCATAGCAATTTTCCTGCTTAATGTGCATTGCTGTTAAAATGACATGCGATCTGCATAGCAATTTTCCCATGATGCTTCAGTGCCCATATTCAGTATTAAGATCACCTCACTATCAAGTTGGGTGACCTTAATATCGAGGTTCGACTGTACTAGCATAAACACAATAATTTGACAGTGTGTTCTATTCATTCATCACCCTCTGTGAGAGAGAATACTTTTTTATGTCCGACCTACACTGTTCCTTAACTAATGCTGCTTTGTGTCTACAACCTTCATTACGTTTGAAGAGCATATTCTTATCAATATCCTTACAACCGTGACTATTATATACACTTCTATTTGGTCTGCTCTTAGTCTCCTGGTCTCTAGTGTTGTCAAACCACATTCTAATAAGCGGCTTTCATAACTAAGATCTCTCAATTCCGTAATCATTTTAGTTGATCTTCGTTGTATTCTTTGTAACTTGTCTTTGTCCTTCTTAGTGTAGGCTGGACATGAGAAAGTACTCATTCTCACAGAGGTTGATAAATTAATGGAACAAACTGTCACATAATTGTGTTAATGCTACTAGTGGGAATACGTTAAAAAATAAAATTTAAATATATCTGATAAGGGCGGGCTAGTAGTTAAAAAAATTGTTGGACTTTCGATAAGCCAATGGCTTCCTTGTCCACTTCCCATCTGGAACGTGTAGTTTTGGATGGCAGTCTTATTAAATGTTGTTACCGTGAGCCACTGCAGAAATGTCTATGAGGCGGCTCAGTTACGACTGAATTAAACAAAGCACCAGCGGCGTCAGCAGGTGATATGTTTCAGTAACTCACTACTGTGTCGTTCCGAGGAGTCCTGACTAGACAGCCGGGACAGAGCCTCGACGATGCCGCCTCGGTAGACGGAGTCGCCCTCTGGCGTGAGCGTGTCGACGAAGCGCATGAGTTCTCTCTGCACAGAGGGCGTGGCTGTGGTGAACGGCCAGGCGGGGTGGAAGTCGGTCTTCTCTGGGTCAGTGATCTTGCCTCCCGAGAACCCGAATACGCTGATCTGTAAGTAAAGATGGGCTGCGCTGGTCAACGTGGCATCATAGGAGTTGTTACAACAGTAAATAAATGCGTTTAATTAACTACGGATTCAAATTATCTACGGATTGTGTAAAAGCTAGCAGCGCGAATATGTTTAAAAACAAAATTTACAAATATTTCAGAAGGGTGGGTTACACACGAATTAACAATTGTTGGGTTCTCGCTAAGCCAATGACTGCCTTGTCCACTTGCAATCTAGGCCTTTTGCTTCGGATGGTAATCTTGATAAATCTTGTTGAAGGTGATAGAGTCTTATGCGTATGGCACGACACAATCTCCATAAACGCAGCCGAATTATCACCTAATTAGTTATCACGAAATAAAAAATCCTTTTTGAGAAATGGCTAATTATTAATAACATATCCGTGCTTGCATTACTTTGCACAATACACATGCAGCTAACGCTAAACAAAGCTGAAATAAGGTGAAAGTAAGTTCACTGCATTTGCATTTTAATGCATACCCAAGACTTCTGCGTACGGATGCGATCCATCAGATTTGTTCAAGTACATTCCAAATGCAGATGTTACTGTTTGTATAATTTGTATTGTTATATTATGCACCTGTACATAGCTATATTACAATGCTCATGTTAATTCATGTATATAGTTGTATTACAATGCTTATGTTAGTACATGTATACAGTTATTTTACAATGCTTCTCTTATATAATCGTATTACAATGCTTATGTTTGTAAATGAATGTATTTGTTTTACAATACTTATGTCAGTACATGCGTATAGTTGTATTACAATGCTTATGTTAATAAATGTATATAGTTGTATTACACTTCTTATGTTAGTATGTATATAGTTGTTTTACAATGCTTATGTTATATTACGTTACATTGCCACTACATACATTAACCGTTTTTGTCTGATATTTCGCTTTGAACATTCCATGCTGCATTACTTATTTCTTTCTTTAAAGTATTAATACTTGCATAATTGACTTTGTCTCGACGAGCTCGTCCAGGAAACCAGGCTTTTTAACTAATGCAAATGCATTTGAATGCGCATTCAAATGCCTCCATAATTTATTTTATGCATTTGCATTTGAATGCGTACCTTAAACATTTGCATTTCAATGTAACCCACAAACATTTGATTTGTCAAATGCACAATCAAATGTATGAGTAATTCTTTGAGTAATAATTATTTTTAGATTCACTTTCACAAGTTCACAACATGCCATTGAAACATGTGCTCTGCAGTGAGCAGTACCCTCAGCAGATTGTGAAATCATTGTCTGACCTGTGAATCCACTTTCACAACATGCTCTTTGAAAAAGTGTTATGTATGTCAACTGGTTAATGCCTGAGCTGGTATTCATACAACATGAAAATACCAACTGGTCTATAGGTTGATGGCTTCAGAGATCACCTGTTCAGTGAAAGAAATCAAACAATGCAAACAAATGACTCCGTTGTGATGTGTTTGCACTGCCAGGGTGTGGTGGTAGCTCATTGGGGGAGTAAACATTGGCAATGCCAGCCCTGAATATGTACAGCCAGAGAGAGTGATTAGTGGTAGCTGTAATTATCCACCAGGTTATCTTCCCAGTGACTCCACCAGTAGTGGACAATCTATTGTCTTGGGTTCCCTTCCATTCTGGTCTAACTGAAGAATTAGCCTTTCATTCCCTGCCATGGTTCCCAGTAAACCGTAAATTGTCTATTCCTCCTTCCCACGTCCACCACCTCTGCAGGCCTGGAACTGTGTGACTCAGTGTATAACTCTACATACATGTCCATGTAGTGGTATTTAGTAATTACAATAACGTACTACTGTATTTATTAAATAAATTAATAATGTGTTAGTATACAATACGTTGGTTTTTCTCCAAATAAAACAAATCGTTAATATAAAGCCAAACACATTTGAAATTCATTCAAATGCATTTGCAAATGTGTAACCAAAATATTTGCATTTGCGTTTGAATGCGACCCCAAAACATTTGCATTTGAATGCGTTCCTGGAAAATGGCATTTGCATTTGAATTAAATGAAACATTTGCCTTTGCATTCAAATGCGTTGACATGCATTTGTTAATAAGCCTGCAAAAAATGTAGACTGTTCTTATAATCCGATAATCAACTTTATTGTGAATGCTTTATTTCATAAGTTATTTGGATAATTCCTTTAATTGCGATTTTCGTGATGTCACACAAAATGACAAACTTTCCCTGTCTACGCCAAGGTATCAAGCGTTGTAAAGGATTGACATTAAGTAGTGAGCATAACTACTTCAAAATGATATATGCGTAAATAGCAATAACGATTATGATATTTGTGGATGCCTTCTCGTGGCATGCTACGACGCTCCACAATGTAACGCCAACAAACCCTGGCAACATTTGTTACGTTCATTAATTCAGTGTGGACGAAATTAAATTAAAATTATTGACGAACATTTACTACCATTTCGAGTCAATTTGTTCCGGAATACGCATAAATGAATCAGCCGCTTAACACAATCAAGCTGCTCTGATTCTGTTCAGCGGAGTTCAGTGTAACGAGAAAATAAATGTTGTGTATACCATTTCGCTACCTTAAATATATAGCTGCCATTATGATTCGATGTAGAGAATACGTGTAGTGTAGTTGATAAACACGGTTTATTGTTATGTAAGTACGTCTGACAATTTACATGTTCACGTGATTTCGGTGTACCAATGCCTAGTAAGTGTTTTGCGCTGACTGACCGAGTCCCTGGAGTTGGCTGTGCGGATGAGCAGTTTGGCGATGTCCTTGGCTGTGGATAACTTCTCAGCCATGTCTGCCGACTTGTCTACGAGTAG
This sequence comes from Lamellibrachia satsuma, assembly GCA_033239005.1. Taxonomy (NCBI): domain Eukaryota; kingdom Metazoa; phylum Annelida; class Polychaeta; order Sabellida; family Siboglinidae; genus Lamellibrachia; species Lamellibrachia satsuma. The sequence goes on from BSQZ01000059.1 coordinate 285,014, forward strand.
TACGAAGTCCTTGGGCGGTGCAATCACGTCAGTGTACCAGCGTCTGGGGAGACGCACGCCTAGTCTAACCATCACATATTGTAAAATGAAAATAAAAATCAATAAGATTCATATGTAAAGGTACATTCTTACATATCGCTGTATCCTTTCGGTGGGACCACTAAAAGCGCGTAACGCTTCACGCTCTGACAGACCTTGTCATTCCAACGCCAACTCGACGTCACGTTGCAATTACAGAAGGGATAACAATTCGATCACATTCACACGTGGTGGTGTAGTGGTTAGAATATCCTCTCAACTGAGAGAACCAGGGGTGAGTTCCCTTGCAGCCATTTCGAAGCTTGGACAATTTCGTTCATTCCAGGATTATCTAGTTCACTTCATAAATGAGTACCTGGCAATTGTGAACGAATAGTCTTCGCACAGTAATTGCAGCGAGGCTGAAAGCTTCCCAGAGAAGTCGAGATGGCTTTCGAAGAACAGGTCTGCCAGGGGGTGTAAAGCGCTCTGAGTGGTCCCAATGACTGCGTACAGTGCTATGCAAGAACATACCGTTAATTTATAAATATCCAAAAGTACATTTGCGCACGCACGCACCACGCACGCAGTATACACTCATACTTGAGCCTGGGGTCGTCGTAGTGACAGTGTTTTCGAAGGTCAGTGAGCGCGGCCGGGAAGACGGTGAACAGTCCGCTTTCAGAGGCGAAGAACTGCCAGTAAAGCCGCTGGTCCTGCCACTTGTTCAGCATGAACACACGGCGCAGGTCGACGGGCGGGTACAGACGGTCCGGGTCCCTGGGGTACCACGGGGGCGCTTCGTAACACATCTCTAAGATTGACGCCTACAACAGCAACAATCAGGGGGGAGCTTGATAACACAACTCGAATGTCGACGCCTAAAGGAACAACCACGGGAGCGCGTCTTAACAAATCTCTAATGACAAGGCCTAAAACAATAACCACGGAGGCGCGTCTTAACACCTCTCTAATGTTGACGCCTAAAACAAAAACCACGGGGGCACGTCTTAACAAGCCTCTAATGTTGACGCCTAAAACAACAACCACGGGGGCATGTCTTAACAAGTCTCTAATGTCGACGCCTAAAGCAACAACCACGGGGGCACGTCGGATCACATATCTGACGTCGAAGCCTAAAACAACAATCACTGGGGCGCGTCGTAACACATTTCTAAGGTCGACGCCTAATACAACAACCACGAGGCGCGTCGCAAAACATCTCTAATGCCTAAGACTACTCACAAAGGCCTTGTACTGGTGACTGTAAATAAGACTACTCACAAAGGCCTTGTACTGGTGACTGTAAATAAGACTACTCACAAAGGTCTTGTACTGGTGACTGTAAATAAGACTACTCACAAAGGCCTTGTACTGGTGACTGTAAATAAGACTACTCCCAAAGGCCTTGTACTGGTAACTGTAAATAAGACTACTCACAAAGACCTTGTACTGGTGACTGTAAATAAGACTACTCACAAAGGTCTTGTACTGGTGACTGTAAATAAGACTACTCACAAAAAGGCCTTGTACTGTTGACTGTAAATAAGACTACTCACAAAGACCTTGTACTGGTGACTGTAAATAAGACTACTCACAAAGGCCTTGTACTGGTGACTGTAAATAAGACTACTCACAAAGGTATTGTACTGGTGACGGTAAATAAGACTACTCACAAAGGCCTTGTACTGGTGACTGTAAATAAGACTACTCACAAAGGTCTTGTACTGGTGACTGTAAATAAGACTACTCACAAAGGCCTTGTACTGGTGACTGTAAATAAGACTACTCCCAAAGGCCTTGTACTGGTAACTGTAAATAAGACTACTCACAAAGACCTTGTACTGGTGACTGTAAATAAAACAACTCACAAAGGCCTTGTACTGCTGACTGTAAATAAGACTACTCACAAAGGCCTTGTACTGCTGACTGTAAATAAGACTACTCACAAAGGCCTTGTACTGCTGACTGTAAATAAGACTACTCACAAAGGCCTTGTACTGGTGACTGTAAATAAGACTACTCACAAAGGCGTTGTACTGGTGAATGTAAATAAGACTACTCACAAAGGCCTTGAACTGGTGACTGTAAATAAGACTACTCACAAAGGCCTTGTACTGGTGAATGTAAATAAGACTACTCACAAAGACCTTGTACTAGTGAATGTAAATAAGACTAATCACAAAAAGGCCTTGTACTGGTGACTCTAAATAAGACTACTCACAAAGACCTTGTACTGGTGACTGTAAATAAGACTACTCACAAAGGCCTTGTACTGGTGACTGTAAATAAAACTACTCACAAAGGCCTTGTACTGGTGACTGTAAATAAGACTACTCACAAAGGCCTTGTACTGGTGACTGTAAATAAGACTACTCACAAAGGCCTTGTACTAGTGACTGTAAATAAGACTACTCACAAAGGCCTTGTACTGGTTACTGTAAATAAGACTACTCACAAAGGCCTTGTACGGGTAACTGTAAATAAGACTACTCACAAAGACCTTGTACTGCTGACTGTAAATAAGACTACTCACAAAGGCCTTGTACTGCTGACTGTAAATAAGACTACTCACAAAGGCCTTGTACTGCTGACTGTAAATAAGACTACTCACAAAGGCCTTGTACTGGTGAATGTAAATAAGACTACTCACAAAGGCCTTGTACTGGTGAATGTAAATAAGACTACTCAAAAAGGCCTTGTACTGATGAATGTAAATAAGACTAATCACAAAGGCCTTGTACTGGCGAATGTAAATAAGACTACTCACAAAGGCCTTGTACTGGTGACTGTAAATAAGGCTACTCACAAAGGCCTTGTACTGGTGAATGTAAATAAGACTACTCACAAAGGCCTTGTACTGGTGATTGTAGATTAGCTTCCTCTTATTAATGACGCAACACTCCTGGAAGGGGCTCCACCTGGTGAACGACGGGTACATTAGGGAGACATTCTCGCGAAGACTCATAGCGACCGCCATACGAGCCTTGGTCGTCGCCATCACCTTGTACGCCAACTATAACAACGACAATGTCTCTTTTACGACAACAGTAACAACGACAGTCTCTGTGACGACAACTGTAGGAGAGACAAGGTGTCTCACGACAACTGTGACAAAGACACTGTCTGTCAGTCAACAACTGTAACAACGACACTGTCTGTGAGACTAACAACGACACTGTCTGTCAGACTAACAACGACATTGTCTCTGTTGCGAAAACTGTAGCAACGGTACTGTCTCTCTTACGACAAATGTAACAACTACATTGTCTGTCTTACGACATAGGTAACAACGACACTGTCTCTTTTGCGACAACTATATCAACGACACTGTCTTTCTTACGACAACTGTAGCAACTACATTGTCTCTCTTACGACATTTGTAATAACGACACTGTCTCTATGACGACAACTGTAATAATAACATTGTCTCTATTTCGACAAATGTGATAACGACACTGTCTCTTTTACGACCACTGTAATAATAACATTGTCTCTATTTATTCAACTGTAACAACGACACTGTCTCTGTTGCAACAAATATAACAACGACACTGTCTGTCTTACGACAACTGTAGCAACGGTACTGTCTCTCTTACGACAAATGTAACAACTACATTGTCTCTCTTACGACATTTGTAACAAAGACATTGTCTCTAAGATGACAACTGTAATAATAACATTGTCTCTATTTCGACAACTGTGACAACGACACTGTCTCTACTATGACAAATGTAACCACCCATCTTACGACAACTTCCCTAAATAGTACTTTGCGCTCAGACACATGATGTATATGATACTGTGAACGACTGTGACGCACCTACCGGCAACAAATACGATACAGGATTCATATGTCCTTCTATCACTTTTACGTTGTCTTGAAGAAATCCCTGCAAATACATGGAAAGAATCATATTCGATAAGCGTTCACTTTGTATACACAAAACAATTTAAAAGGGATGTATAAAGATTGGTTAACTTAAAGGGGAACTGAAGCAATTGGTTAACTTAACGACAGTTTAACGGGACATTGCAATACTTAATGTATTAGTGTTTGCAACGTTTCGTTTGAATTAAATAATGTCAATAAGGTGTAACTGTCGTGATCGGTCACCTAATATTTTAGACACTACACGATTTGGCGATGCATATACATATACTAGCTTAGCCACATATATAAAGATCAGTTTGCTGCAATTAAAGACGGACAAATAAATAGCTACCTTTGAAGTTGAAATATAATGTTTTTCAGGGGACAATTAAATTGACAGACCGATAAATTGAATTTCTTGATCTGTGAAATTCCCATTTTATACCATTTGTGACAATAAATATTCTGCCGCGAAACAGTTTAACATGTGAAGTAAAACATTGTTGATTTATGTGCACTTAGAGATCGAAAAAAACAGAGAGTTTGGGCATTTTAATTATACGACCCCCAACTACGTTTGAATCAGTTAGCTAACATAAACACACTGCTGTAGTTCTACATTCCTTCAACAACTATCGTCATTTCCACTTCCCTTACATAACTTCCCGTCCTTACCATCACTTCCCCTTCCCTTACATAACTTCCCGTCCCTGTCATCACTTCCCTTCCCTTACATAACTTCCCGTCCCTGTCATCACTTCCCCTTCCCCCACACAACTTTCCGTCTCTGTCATCACTTCCCCTTCCCTTACATAAGTTCCCGTCCCTGTCATCACTTCCCCTTTCCTTACGTAACTTTCCGTCCCTGTCATCACTTCCCCTTCCCTTACATAGCTTCCCGTCCCTGTCATCACTTCCCTTCCCCCACATAACTTCCCGTCCCTGTCATAACTTCCCCTTCCCCTACATAACTTATCGTCCCTGTCATCACTTCCCCTTCCCTTACATAACTTCTGTCCCTGTCATCACTTCCCCTTCCCTTACATAAGTTCCCGTCCCTGTCATCACTTCCCCTTTCCTTACATAACTTCCCGTCCCTGTCATCACTTCCCCTTCCCTTACATAACTTCCCGTCCCTGTCATCACTTCCCCTTCCCTTACATAACTTCCCGTCCCTGTCATCACTTCCCCGTCCTGGGCATCACTTCCCCTCCCTGTCATAATTTCCCCTTCCCTCTCATCATCATTTTACTGTCCCTTTTCATTACTTCCTCGTCCCTGTCATCCCTTCCCCTTCCCTCTCATCTCTTCCCCTTCCCTCTCATCACAACTCCATCCCTGTCATCCCTTCCCCTTCCATTTCATCACATCCCCTTCCCTCTCATCACATCCCCTTCCCTGCTGTCATCTCTTCCCTTTCTCTGTACGCACCAGAGGCAGCACTTATGGCTACTACCAGACATACACACGTGTGTACGATTGCATGAGTTACTTAGCCAGCAGTCAGTGCAGATGCGTAGAACATGTCTTTCCCCTTTCAGCGTAGCGATAAAATAAGATATCTTCATTATATGCACGGAAATAGAACTAAGAATTTAGAACTAATATAGATCCGAAACAGCGCTACACCACCAGCACACCCAGCTAGACGATACCCTAGAAAACATCTGATATGCGGTTAACACAGAGTTATATCGGAAGAAGAAGAACCTACAGTCTACGAGGTCCCGTATCAGAACACAAGGTTTTTACCTGCATTTTGTCTATAGAAAATAAACAAATTGTTGCATGTATGCTCTGCTGGCATTGACTAATACGTCTTCTCAAGTTTCACTTTCTCTTTGTGTCCCATCTACCAACCGTACAGGAGTATTGAGACCAGTCTGCTCAGGACGTACACTCGGTAGTGAAACCGCGAACAACCGCCTTTAACTCACCCATCTATTCGTTCTAACACATCTCACTTAAACTAAATTACGCTAAATTAATATAATTAGAGTGGAACCTCAGTGTTAGCGTCACCCACAAGACTGGGTAAAAGTGACCAAATAGCGAGGAGACCCTAATGCTGAATATGGGGACTGAAGCATCTTGGGAAGTGCGATAATTGCTCAGATGCATGCGATTTTAATAGCAATGCATACTAAACAAATACATTGTTTATATTATTTATTTATTTCTGGATACAGTTAAACTTACATGGTGTACCTGCTTATCCTAAAATGTTAAGTACAGTGTAAATGTATAGAGAGAACATGATGTAATGTGGTTTAATAAAAAACTTTATTTATGTACGCTACTGTATGTACAGAACAAAAGGAATGTCTCTCCAGAAAACAAGGAAAAATCTACTGCATTGCACTGTTACAGTAGTCCTTCACGGTGGTTTGTAAATTGTCAACGTAGGAGAGCTTCTTATCCATAAGTTCAGCCTCAATCTACGCAGCATGCTGGTAGCATACATCCAGTCCCCTGTTAATTTGGTGTCTGACAACCGAAACAATGTCATTGCCAATTCAGCTGCTTTTGTTTGTCCCGCCTACGTTTCGTCAGATGAACCTACCTCTCCAATTGAGCTCTGCTTTGTTAGCTAAACAAACAGTCAGGCGCCTAATTAATGACACACTCTTGTTGGCATCAAGACCAACCGGGCTGTCGGGTTTATCTGGTAAATCTACTCATCCGATTAGAATTTCAGTTCAAAATTTTAACTAATATGATTGAGTATTTTAAGTGCTGCATCTTTTATAGTTTTCTTAAGTTTACTGGCCTCTGCGTAAACACGCCAGGATCGTGGCTTCTAATTACTATTGACATTGTTGGCGGTGCTTTTGAGTCTGACAAAGGGGCAGCCGGCCCATGTCCCGAATCTGATGGGTGGCTGCTCGGCCGTGACTGACCCTAATTGCGGGGTTCATCTGAACGTTGATACATAAGGGTTTTCTGATGACAAATGCGCTGAGCCACAGGTGTATCAGACGGAACTAACAATGGTATCACGGAGAGTTCTCCATGCTATTGTTATACAGAATGTGTTCTTTTCTACTAGTATGCATGCGCACGCAAGCACGCACGTCTCAAAATACGTCATTAACTACGTATGCATTTTATTATGGACAAATTTATTCCACCTTACCTCCATTCGCTTAAAGCCAGCGTTTGTGAGCACGTCCGTCATGGTCCAATGGAACGATTCAGGGTTGAAGTCTACTCCCGGTCCCAGCATGCCGTTCGTTGGACCCGCCAATATCAGGACAGACGCACACAGCGTGACAATGTGAGCAGACGACATCTGGAACACGCACGTGTTGGCCTCGTAGCGGGATTAATGTGTTAACTATGGACGCTTATTCATTTATTTATCACATTTGTGAGGTTCATCATCAGTAGCGTCTCTAGGGTCTCAAGGGGAGGCCAAGGGGGCAAGCCTGGTCAACCAGTAATTCACCAAGCTTCCATGCAAGATACGAAACAAATCAATTAAAGCCAAAAGTACTAATGTTTACCCATGATTTAACGTTAAAATGTACTGCTTTTCGGCAGTTATAGTAGCGACTACTTCAGGACTTTTGTGAAGCTCATACGTTGCGGCGCACATTGTATCAGGCCTAAAAATATGTGTCTTTCCGGTGACGGGCGTAACAAAATTAGTTAGGGTAGGTAGGTACGATTTTTTACAACTATCTTGACTAATGGTCCAGATAGAATGACACGCATGAACATTTTCACCTGTGATATATTCCTATGTTATTAAAGTTCAAATGTCGTGTTTCACATGATCTGAGGATGGAGCATTAAAGATATTACAGAAGCGTCAATGATGCACTAGCTCACGTTGGCCGGTTTGATTTACTGCATACCTGATGAGCTGAAACTGTGTTTGAAAAGAACTTCATAAATTATTTGGCATGCTCATATTGACTATCTAAGTACTACCAAAGTTTCTCCTACCAAAATTGTTGCGCACTTCACTCTATTAAAAATATTTTGTCTTGCTATAACTATGTTCTCATAAATATAACCATCAAGTACTTTAAAGATCATATACAAAGGTCAGATACATTTACTTGTTTTTACTCGTTCTGGAGAGAACTGCATCCCCCTATTCATATTTAGTCATGAAATTGTAAAAACGTTACATTAATTTAGTCATAAAACAGGGGATATGCCTACATTCCAGAAGGTTCTTTCCGAAACCAGTTTGTGGATTTTTGTCAGTAGATGTCAGGCGGCGTGACATCATTTTGGCCAAACAAACGACTCGACGGCGATTCTGATGGTGCAACTGATACAAACTTATCGGTTGAAGTCATTCCGTACATGTACGAGTCAACAACGCGGTCACAGTCACAAAAACGAAGTTAGCAGCGACAGCGAGTTGTGTCAAACCACGTCTGATTTATTGGCCCAAGCCTTTGCCGCAGTGAACAAATGCCCGGAATGAAAAACCTCAAAAATAACACCAATGTAAATGTGTTTACAACAATGTTGTTTTGGTAGTGCCAGGCGTGTTTATTGATCAAACTTTGTTTTCATTCCATGTTTAGTTTGTACAAGCTAGTAGACATGCACAGTCGTCGAGTTTAGTCTAGCCCTAGCTTAGATAAACACACTTACATGTCCACACACAAAATATGAACATACTATTTATCGTACATTACGTGCATATTATGTTGTTCCTCTTTACACATGAAGTCCAACATGAGGCTGGCATCGATACTGGGTGTACAAAATTGTCCTTCTCCTTTGTTACTGTTCCCATTTCACTGTCGTCTTCGCAACCTGTCACCCCCCCATCCGTCGCTGGCGTTTCCACTCTCCTCCCAATCCCGCCAAATCTGTCTTCCCACCTCCGTCGCCGTCTACCTCTTCTCCTTCCCCGCTTCACTCTGAACACATCGGCTTTCTTTGTTAACCGTTCCTTCCATTCGGTCCACGTGTGCAACTAACTTTAACCAACTCCTCACCAACTTCCTCCTAAACTCTCTTTCACACCAACCTCCTCTCTCAGCTTCTGCATTCTTCCCTTGATTACTTTTTTCACTCCCACAGCTAATTGCGCAAACTTAGACTCTTTATCTTGTTAGTTTTCCATCATCGCCATAGTCTCTACTATATTATAAGCCATATAATTACGCTGGTGTTACGCACAAACTACTAACCTTAGTATCTGGTAATTAATATATGAAACCTGCTATCCCGGCCAATCAGCCCCTAATTTTATTGTTGGCCCCTAATATTTTTAAAGTTCCCAAAATTTTCAGGCGAATTTTAAGCCCTGTAATGGCACACCCAAACTAATTGTTTTTGACCCACTGCAACATATAAGGTTTTAACGTATGAAGACTGACGTCACACGCCGACTCCGTACGGACATTGCCGAGCGAAACTTCAAATCACTTGGAGCTTCTTTGCCAATTATATTTGCCACTAATATAATTAACTTTTATTGAAGATTAGCCATTAACATTATTTGTTAATGCATTTCAAACTACTAATACAACCGTTTGCTATCATATATCACGATGTGTGGAATATTTGCATATGATCTTTAAAATAATTTAACACTTTGTTAGTAAAGCTCTGCTATAATGTTCGCAGGAACAATAACATAAGACAATGTCAATTATTTTCCTGTGTTTTTCTCAATGCCCTGTTTTCTCAAAAAAATCCAGCTGTTTACCGCAACTGTTCAAATCAATTGATTTAAGGGTTCACCTGCATGCAAATGGGTTATATAAACTTATATAATATCTTAAAAACAACTCATCTAATCCTGTTGTGTGTATTATATTAATATAAAAATGTCACACATGACACAATTTCACCATAACCATGGTGGCAAGATAATGTTAGAAATGTTTATTATATTTACATACCAGTGTGAAAAAAGCCCCGCAAAACTTGCTCAGTTACTATTTAACTCAAAGTAAATACACACAATACAACTGCATTAAATGTATCAACTTATAACCAAAGTAACAAGGAAATGCGGTTATACTATCGCGTAGTAGTTGAATGGAATGTCGAGGCGCCTAAAACCGATTCAGCCTTCACCGGCCTACTGTGCCACCTAGTCACACAACAATTGGTCATCTCAAAATTACTGTCAAGCAGTAGATCGGTGAAAGTTCCGGTAAATCCTCCACCCCCACTCCACTATAAACACTGACAGGAGTTTCATAATGGACTTCGAAATATTCAATGAACGGCACATATTGGCGGATCGAGAAGACAATGCTCCTCGCCAGTTGAAAACGAGGGCCCGGAACAATAAACCGTCCGACACGCCCTGGGAAAGCCGGCTAGACCGGCACCAGTCGCGAACGGCGTGCGTGTCATACTTGGTACACTTACTGATAAAAGCGTAATTGAGCCAACACTGCGTGTCATTATATATATATATATATATATATATATATATATATATATATATATATATATATATATATATATATATATATATATATATATATATATATATATATATATCACCCCATCGCCGCATCGGGTTTCTGGGGGGGTCCCTCCCCTCACTCGTCGGAGCACGACGCACAGACCCCAGTCCATCCACGGATTTCCAGCTGTTAGAGAAACTTCTCCATAAGCGCGTCGTGACGCATTATTCGATGCTCCCACGTTCTAGGGCATACTTGTAAAATATGGCCAATAAATTCGGTCCGCCAGTATGCACCACATCGTTTGTCCGCTAACTATTCGCGTAGTTAACCGGCTTTTGATCGCCATATTGCCCCATTTATTCGCAAGATGGCAACACTTAAAGCGAGTTAAATATGTAAATTCGACCATCGAAAAAGGTGATTAAATGTATTTTTACGCAGAGCACGGTCAATAATGTCCCATAGTTTAGTATGCATTGTACTTGGATTGTGCAAAGCACCTTTGCATCGACGTGGACCCAGATTCTAGACAAGTGCCGGTTATTTTTGTAGACAGCCAAGGCCAAGCCCGACGTGGCGACCGGTAACATTGTCAAGTACATTTTCGTTTGATTTATCGATGAACATAAAACACCCGCCTGCCAATGTCGCGTGCATCGTTACCCACCTGAGCCTTTATGTTGTTACGTCCAACGTTCAGCAACCGGTTAAAACAGTTTAATAACTAAAATAGTGAAATGTTGTCAAAATAAAAACGAACATCGCAACGCCAAAGTCGGCGCAGGGAGCGGTCTGTATTTGACGAAGCTCTAAGTTGATAATGAATCATCATCCAGATGGCGCTAATTACCATTGAAAACACATTATTTATTTTCACAAAGTGGTAGGCGGAGAGCCGACAGTGTTTCGAAAATTTGAACAGTTACATTTGCTATTAACATCATGAATACCTGGACAGTAGTGAAATGTGCTAAAAAAATTCGCTGGTATGCAAACAATAGGTGAAATTGCATAGGTAGGTATATATCAAGTTCGGCTAGATCGCATGTATTTGTATTTCATACTGTGAATATTCAAGGATCATGGGGCTGAAGAATAAATATAAAATAACGAAGATAAGTTATCTTCTGATATTGTTCCATATAATTACTTTGAATGTTATACTGTCGAAATTTTTGAAAGTAATTGTAATTGTAATTTTGTGATTGGATTTCTTGGAGCAAGGTTTACCATCAGTATATTTGAAATGTAGTTGTAATTAAGTTATCGTGATTTTAGCATTGAAACTTGCACAATGTTTTGGAAAGTATGTAATTGAACTATATTTTAAAAATAATTTAATAATTGTAGCAGTATTACACATATGTCTTGTATATTCACATACACATACCTATTCTGACACAATTCCACATTTAATTTAAGCTGTGTACACCATGTCTAACTTTGGTACATGTGTTAGTTCTATGCCTAGCCTTAGACATAGCCGAACTATGTTTGTAATTCTACACCAGTTTGTATCAACACTTATGAATGTAACACCTGAAAACTCGACCAACGGTGTTTTCTACAAGATCATCAGTCAACAGCAAAATAAATCTCAATTCAAGATTTAATGGATGAATGTCAAGCTGGCATTTTGGTCGAGTAAGAGAGCACCATGACTGAATATTGTAAGGTAATGGTAGAAATCTATAATTACAAAGTCACATACCATCAAGTAATTTTTTGAAAATTTTCATTCCAATTTCCTAATTAATTACAAGTATGTAAGCAGGTAAGGTCACATAGTATTTAAGATGATATGGTGAAACATTTTAACCCCAACACATTTAGCAGACCTATTTAATTATGGTTACATTAATCCCCGAAATAAAAACCAAATGTGACATGTAAGTCAACTAAATAGGTAATATAAAATATTACATATCATTGAAATCAATATGTCGAACATTTTCAACCCCAAAAGTGTAACAGACCCATTTACTAATTAATTACAGCCACGTCATGTTTTCGCTCTCTGTAAATAGGTCAATTGTGAAAAGTAGGTCAGCTAATTAGGTAAAACAAACATTAGTAATTAAAAGGTCAGTATTCAAGTTGACCAAAAGTTAAATAGGTCCTTTACATGTTAAGCAACTGCTAAATTATCCCATAGATTCCACGTATATAGGTCAAATGTAAAATGAACTAATGTGGTAATTGTTAATGTATATACACACACACACATATATATATATATATATATATATATATATATATATATATATATATATATATATATATATATATATATATATATATATATATATATATATATATATATATATATATATATATATATATATATATATATATATAACTATATATATATATATATATATAACTATATATATATATATATATAGTTATATATATATATATATATATATATATATATATATATATATATATATATATATATATATATATATATATATATATATATATATATATATATATATATATATATATATATATATATATATATATATATATATATATATATATATATATATATATATATATATATATATATATATATATATATATATACATATATATATATATATATATATATATATATATATATATATTAGGCCATCGCGACATGTATTTACCAGGTCACATAATATTGAAGTTGATACAGTGACAATGTCAATTCCCTAACATATTAGCAAGGCCATTAACTAATTAATTACCATCAAATAAAGCCGTTATTCCCTGTAAATAGGTCAAAGATGAAATATAGATCAATTAGATAAGTCATGTCAAGGTCAAATAATGTTAACATTCGTTTGTGGGACACATACCGTTTAAATTCACATCAATATATTCAATACATAAAAAAACTATTGCTATTTTTATATCAGTAGAAGATTTCAACAACATTTCAAAAGTGTTATGAACTTCTACTTCTTTGGACACTGTATCCTAAGGAACCATTTAGATGAGCACCTGGTCGATTTGAATTTTGTTTTATATACCTAGTTTAGGAGACGTATGTTTTGTGATTTTGTTATTGTTTAAAGTTTAGTTTAGGAGACGTATTTTTTTGTGATTTTGTTATTGTTTAAAAACAAACATTATCAATAATTCGATTTCAGTAACTGCACAAAACTAACTGCCGAAATATCGCTTGACCTCGCGTTAGAGAATTCACTAGTCTAGTAAGACGCATTTAACTGTTTTGTCACTGGAAAGCAAACCACAACGTCGTCCACCGGTTTAGCGCTCTGTTAGTATTCCTAGCTATTGAGTTCCCACAATAATAATAATAATAATACATTTTATTTCATATAGCGCCACATCCAATGTTATATTGTTTGTGGCGCTTTACAACATGTACAAGACAATTGTAAGTAGTTTTCTGAAATTGCTAAAAGAATAATAATTATAACAACCGGTATACAGCTATTTTAAATGAATAAAATATACGTATATGCTATGTAATGAACACACAGAATATTAGGCGTTTATAAATATATACGTTTGTTTTAATGCATAATACTAAAACGTAATAAAAATAAATAAATATATAAAAAGTAGAAAAATTAACTAGTAAAATAAATACAGTAATTAAATAACTATACTAAAATAAAATTTTAGTTACAGCTCACTAGGATTGAGAGAGAAAATGTAGATACATGTGTGTGTGTGTGTGTGTGTGTGTGTGTGTGTGTGTGAGTGTGTGTGTGTGTGTGTGTGTGTGTGTGTGTGTGTGTGTGTGTGTGTGTGTGTGTGTGAGCTGCTATTTCCGGGCATACACGCGGTGTTGCACTTGTGATGTGAGGCATTTTATTTGGCGCTACGATTGTGGCGAAACCGCGTTGGTGTATATTAATGTTTCGAGTCGCCACCTAACGACTGTGTATGTGTGTGTGTGCATGCGTGCATTCCTTTGCGTGTGTGTGTGTTCGCGCGCGCGGGCGTTCGTGCATGAGTGTGTGTTGACTATGCATTAAACAGTACGACGTCCTCATGCAGAGAACTGTGTCCAGCTCTATGTCAGATATATTGTTAGGTAGGCTCGTCGTGTTCAATCTTAAGCTATTAAAAAAAGAGTAGATGTTTTGACGTCAGACATTGCATGCCATACTAAAGTATAACAATCTAAGATGATGTTATTTATAAATATCTTCAGAAAGTTTTGTAGACGCTTTCAAGTGGCTGTCAGGTGGAGATGTGTATCGTTAAGCAGTTGTTCATTTAACAATGTAAGAAATATCGCTTCACGTAGAAAAAGTTTAAGGAAAAAAGAAAAACTTCGAACAAAACATCAGACATTGCATGCCACACAAAAATATAACAGTATGAGATGATGAGATTAATGAGTCTCTTTAGAAAGTGTTGTAGACGCTTTCAAGTGGCTGCCAGATGCAGATGTTTATTGCTGAGCATTTTTTTTATTGAACAATATAAGCAGTACCGCTTCATGTACAGATAAATATAAGGGAAAAAGGCGAACTTTGTACAAGACGTCAGACATTGCTTTCCACACTAATGTATAACAATACGAGACGATGAGATTAATTAATTCCTTTAGAAAGTGTTGTAGACGTTTTTATGTGTCCCTCGACCTTTACCACTGTTTATGTTTCTTAAGTTTCTTCTGCTGCGAACTGTTATCGGACTGCAAGGAAGGGTAAAATGTGGACAATGTACGCATGGGCACACCACGACTGCACAGGGTTCGACTGTGGACAATTTGTTTCCAAAATGTGTGATGATGGCTGAGCAGGGACCTCCGTAGTGGGATTATTTTTTCAATTATTTCTTTACCAATCAAGTTGAATTTTGTCCAGTATGTTAATTTTTTTTTTACTTTTCTGTGTGATGCGTTACCATGAAAACACCGGTCATCTTGGATTTTAATGTGTGTTTGTTCTAACCAGTGTATCTTTGTTATTGGCAGTCCAAACGCAAAACAATTGGTGCGCTTATTCTTGAAATGGAACTGAAATATATGTCAGAGGGAATTTAATAATATAAAAATCTAGTTTTTCAGATATTTTACAATCATGCCGTACTGAAAATTAGCGATAAGAGTCTACATTCATAGCAGATTCGGGAATAATGTGTACACAACAAAGACATGTATCTTAGGTGTACTGGAGCGTGGACTGATCACGCAGTGGTACAAACCTGAAGAGATTACACGGTAAATAAAAGACATACACTCTCTGAAAGTAACGGTGGCGACGAAAATCTTGCATTTGAGGAAAACGCACTCAAAGTTTGAACATAACATTGCAATATCTAAAAGTACACATACATGAATAATGTTTAGCCAGTTTGTTATCTATAATTGTCTCCCGGACAATGCACATATCCAACCACCACATTCAGCATAAATAAATAAGCAACAACAGGCATGCGTCATACGCAAATAATCATTTATATATATATATATATATATATATATATATATATATATATATATATAAACATGTAGATGTCCACTGTTGAAATGTTCCACCAGCCTAAGACAGTGCTGGAAATAGCATAAGTTACTATGGTATTATACATATGTGTGTGTGTGTGTGTGTGTGTGTGTGTGTGTGTGTGTGTGTGTGTGTGTGTGTGTGTGTGTGTGTGTGTGTGTGTGTGTGTGTGTGTGTGTGTGTGTGTGTGTGTGTGTGTGTGCAGAGTGAGAACAGCACTACTTACATTAAAGTGCACTATATATTTTACAATCATGTTGTAACCAAACACTGCGATGACAATTTACACTAATAGCATATTTCAGGAAATACTTTAGAAAATAATGTATTCATATCTAACAAAATGATGACGAAAAAAGCAAAAGCTTAGCAATATTTCAAAGTGTACATACATGAATAAAGTGTTGCTACCTAGTTATCTATCAATGTCTGTCATATATTATGTGTCCATGGTGATGTATACAACTGTGTTATTTTGTACATGACTGTCATTAAAATGCACCTTTTGCATAGCCAGTGCTGCTGTCGTGCCTTGCAGCACAAACCACCTTGAGCTCTCGTCTACCCTCCTTGGGACTGACTTGTGCTTGACGCAGTGATTGCTGCAGTCGCTGGATTTCAGCCTTCTTGGTTGCTGTCACAATCCGCTTGCCCGGCACAACAGCCATCGCCTCGTACAACTTTCGGATAGCGAATTCAACATCACTGTTGAACTCTGCGACGGCAGAACATATCGCTGCAGTTAACCTTTCGAGGCCAACAAAGCCGGTTTTTGTGTATTTTGTCTTCACGTCGGTGGTATGACCATTACCTCCAGTCGACTCACTCCCATCAGACAGCTGACGGAATGCACACTTCCTCTTAGTCGCTGATGACACGGTTAATGTTCACGGGGTTGGTTCGTTCACTACCTGAAATAAATAATATTGATGAAATAAATAATATTGATAAATGATAATCAGCTTAGAAAAAGTGTGTGGGCAAAATGTGCCTATATCAACTTATATATCCATACACCAATGTTTTGTACACATATCAACTTATATATACACCAATGTTTTGTACACATCAATTCACCTGAATAACTGACATGTGAAATTCAACCGTAATGCATTTGCCATGTAAAATCCCTTTTTATGACTGCTTTAGTGTAGGCACACTCAGTGACAGTGTCACGTCAGCCAGGTGACAATTCAGGACCCTGTCACAATAGCAGTGCCAGCATATAGGTTATGGCATTCGTTTCCATTTTTAAAAGTATATAAGTCCCGTTTATTGAATGCTATTGTATTTATAACGTGTTGTATATGCAGAATAAATAATAATAAATAATATTATAGTCATACAGCATCGCCATTTTGCCATTCACATTGGCATTGCCATTGGCATTGTGCCTGTTAAATTGGTTGATTAAAATAAAAAAGATTACGACACTTGTACATGCATTGCCATTGTAAAATTAGCAAACATGCAACAATAATAATAATTAATATTGTTCATTCAATGACATAATCACAGATTATTACTTCGTGCGACGTATCGTGTTGATCGTCCGCTTACGCACCAGGTCCAGGCACCCAATCTCCAGTCTCGACCCCAGCCCCAGGCACCGCGGGATGGCGGCTCTCGTTGTTAGGTTTTCTCACCATTTTTGCACGTTTTTCCTTCGCTGCACGTGCTAGTTGCAGCTTATTTCGCAGTCTACTTTTCTTTG
>BSQZ01000059.1:307500-367500 GCA_033239005.1 Lamellibrachia satsuma
AAATGGTTGCCCGCGCTCCTCTACATTAGTGGCGACCTGTAGCGGCAGTAAGCGAACTACATGGACAACATATGCAGTGCTCACTGATCGCTGTGTCGTAAAAACTGACACGATTAGTACATTGTATAGAGTTGAGCTTTAGACCCCAATAATTTAATAACGTGAGGAAATAAAAAAAAGCACTTTCACTTTTAATTTCCGTTTAGGCAGTCCGCTACATTGAGTGAAGCATAGGCACAAGTATTGTTAAAACATGACCTTGAATAGTTATCGTGTGTGAATTACAGAAACGTGATGCCTGTATATGAATTTCGATTGATTATAAAAAGGGAAGAAATTTAAATAATTGTGGTTCTTACCAGATGCGCGAGTGACTGGCATGGACACGGCGCTGACAGTTCCGCTTTTTATCGGCAAATATTGTCCAAATAATTCAATATATATTTTTTGTAATATACATTAGACCACCTTTGACACAATCCGTGTTGATGCAATCTAAGTTATTCATGTTACATCGGACAACGGGATTGCTGCATTCCTGTAAACCAAACATTGAACTTTTAGCCGAAACTGTCTGACTGCACGCTGCCAAAGTGGTTTACATATACTTCTATGTCTTCGAAATACCACCATTTAATGTGTGTACTTTGGCGTAGGCGTGCGTTAGTCGCCCGCACGGTCTGGATATGAAATTCTCCATCAATGCAAAGAGATCCATGTGGAAAAAATAATATTAACTCCACATCAGTATGCGCTCACGCATGCTCCAACATCTACTAACGCATGGAATGAAGAGATTTCGTTTTTAGCATAGTAACATTTGTAACACATTTCAATATTTTATATAATACCATGTTATGTTCGGTATATGGTACCCGCAATGATAATTTCGTTTGAATTTCCTGTAAAACAATTATATGTCGAATTTCTGTAGAGTAAGCAGCTTTCGTTGCTGACTTTGGTGGATTGATTTGTTTGTCGTCCGCAACGGTTTGTGGTCTGATTGCGCAACGATATGATGTGCCGTAGACGTACTGTTCAAGCGAGTTCATTAGCCAGCAGTTCTGGTTTGATTTGTGCATATTTCTTCTCTTTATTGGAGACTGCGAGTAATACAAAGCAAACACACTGGTTTGCTCTATGAGTGATCACTAAAATATCATGACCTCGGTTGATATCTCTCGGAGTGTCCGCACAGTGTGCTGTCCCAATCAGTTGATATCTCTCGGAGTGTCCACACAGTGTGCTATCCCAATCAGTTGATATTTCTCGGAGTGTCCGCACAGTGTGCTGTCCCAATCAGTTGATATCTCTCGGAGTGTCCACGCAGTGTGCCGTCCCTTAAATTGATATCTCCAGTAGTATCCGCTCAGTGTGCTGTCCCTTCAGTTGTTATCTCGAGGTATGTTCACTGAGGGTGTTGTTCCTTCAATTTGTGTTTCTAGGAGGGTTCACCTGACACTAAACGGCTTCGTAAGAAACCAGACACAAATAACTTGTAATTGGCAATTAATGTTTTTGTGTAATTAATAATGAAACAGTTACGTAGGTTACGCGTGATGTTGTATATCCGCCGACCACGTGCTGTATTTCTTCGTAATTGATCTCAGTGGCTTCTTCCAACGTTTTAAATTACCATTGATCCATAATGTATACCCGCTCTGAAAAAAACATGTAATGAATTATATGAAACAATGTTAAACATTGCATTTTTGATAACGATGAATTGTATTGTATGTCCGATCGTCACGGTCGACTACGCTCTTTGATTAGAAACAAACATGATCCGTTGGGCGCTTTTTGGACATTTTGACTTAGATGTAACTTTCTCCAGCAGTGATATTTCATTTGCATTAGAAATGGCAGAAGGATGGGTAAGTAAAATGGTCACGTCACGCACGAACTAAGACGGCACACGTGTCCAAAACAACACACGACTCACGTCATGTACTGCAAGTCCATGTCTTTTACAACATTCTTCTGAACAACTTCAAGTTCCTACAGCTTTATTCATAATTCGTGTTGCTTTGCTCGCTTATTTGATGCCATTTTGTTTGAAATGCCAAGTGACTGAACAACTTTGTCGTAGTGGTGAAGAGGCACATCAAAATACTTTTTTGTCGATTGTGACATTTTCTCAGCAGGAATCAGTTAAAATAATGCCTATAGTCACACAAGGCCAGTTATCAATTGTATTTCCTTTATGATGTTGTACACTGTATGTAGTCCACCCGTTCACCCCAGACTAGGCTGTATCTTTTCATTTTAAACCACGGAGAATTTATATATCTTTTTCATAAAAGCTATCCTGGTTTATTTTTTTTTTAATAAAAGCATATATGTACACTCACACACATAAACGCACGCACGCACGCACGCACGCACGCACGCAAGCACGCACGCATCCACACACACAGTCGTTAGGTGGCGACTCCAAACCTCAATGTGCACCAATGCAGTTTCTCCGCCACAATCGTAGCGCCAAATAAAAGGTCTAGCTCGCTGAACCTCAATTTTGTTCTTCAAACTTCTCAAATAACACTGGAGAATATATTGTTCCTTATCGAAAGTCAAGGTAAATAATATACACTTGTGGTCTATCTTTTCTTCCCTCTTAGTGATTTATTATAAAGAAAACACCAAGTTTGACCGCGCTTTCAGATATCCGTCTTATTGATTGATGAATAACGAGGAAGCCAACAAATTAATATGATACATTTTATTTGTTTCTCGAACCCTTTAAAAAGGCATAATGTTTGCTTCTTTCCATTTGAAAGGAACAGTTAGCACTAACCGGTGATGTACCTGGTGAGCGTAACTGCCGGTGTACTAGTCAGTTAACACTAAACGGTTAGGTCCGTGGTCAGTGTAACTGTCGGTGTATTATACAGTTAGCACTAACCGGTTAGGTCCGTGGTCAGTGTAACTGTCGGTGTATTAGACAGTTAGCACTAAACGGTTAGGTCCGTGGTCAGTGTAACTGTCGGTGTATTAGACAGTTAGCACTAACCGGTTAGGTCCGTGGTCAGTGTAACTGTCGGTGTATTAGACAGTTAGCACTAACCGGTTAGGTCCGTGGTCAGTGTAACTGTCGGTGTATTAGACAGTTAGCACTAAACGGTTAGGTCCGTGGTCAGTGTAACTGTCGGTGTATTAGACTGTTAGCACTAACCGGTTAGGTCCGTGGTCAGTGTAACTGTCGGTGTATTAGACAGTTAGCACTCACCGGTTAGGTCCGTGGTCAGTGTAACTGTCGATGTATTCGACAGTTAGCACTAACCGGTTAGGTCCGTGGTCAGTGTAACTGTCGGTGTATTAGACAGTTAGCACTAAACGGTTAGGTCCGTGGTCAGTGTAACTGTCGGTGTATTAGACTGTTAGCACTAACCGGTCAGATCCGTGGTCAGTGTAACTGTCGGTGTATTAGACAGTTAGCACTAACCGGTTAGATCCGTGGTCAGTGTAACTGCCGGTGTATTAGACAATTAGCACTAGTGGGTGAGGTACCTGGTGAGTGTAAATGTCGGTGTATTAAACAGTTAACACTAAACGGTGAGGTGCCTAGTCAGTGTAACTGACTGTGCATTGATGGTGGCATTCCTCAGGATAATCCAGTAGGGCATCTGCATCGTTTTTGTGGTGACGCGCAATGATGGTGGGGTCTGCATATTCCTGTGAGGAACTAACCAGACATATCCGTTGCGCAGTCATAAGCGAAGCATTCATTATATAGGCAGTAACCATCACATAGCTATAATTGGAGTGGCTTGCATGCGGTACAGTACACATCGCCATTTCTGTGTGCTACTGGAGATTGCACACGATTTCACTGTTCCTTCTCTAAAGTCACTGTGACATGTGGTGTGGGCGGGAAGAGTATGAACTATGTAATTGCAATTGGTTGTCTCAGGTGATCCAGCAAACAAACAAACAAACAAACAAACATACTTCCGAGGTCGGTGTGCCCTTTGACCTGAGTCAGTATAGCCTCGTTCGTAAAATAATAGTATTCGTTTGGAATGGACAAACCGCTTCAAACGTCACTCGAAATCACAAATGCGTTGTGTGGCATACAACCAATTAATTCCGTTCAGCGGACAAGTTAAAAAAACTAGCGTAAATTTAAGCAACAGAGAGAAGTGGAGACTTGCGAAACCGAAGAGAAAAGCACATGGTCTGCAGTCTCCGTCTCTAGACTCAGGATATAGCGCAATGTGTATTTAGTTAAACTCGATAATTTGCCTTTCAAATGTGACAATTCATACTCAACGTCAAATGGAGAGTCCGAAGTTTGTCAGGATGCATGCACGTGCAGACTCGCAGAAAAGCGGATTATCTAAACAAGACCGTGCAGCGCGCCGTTTTCGCAAAACCTTCGCAATCTAGTTTGTTAAAACCCAGATGCGGACGTTCTGACACCAGCGTAGAAGTTTAACATCTGACACACCGCTTGGTGTGTCAGGTAACTTGTATGCAATATAAATTGCTGTACATAATGAATTACAAAACAATAACTGGAATCTGATTCCATCTCTATATTATTATCATGTCTTGGTCATAGTTACACACGAAGTCCGCAGTGGCAGCACCTTATAAGTCATGGTGGCCAAACAGTATCGCCACATGGCGGCCAACTCATAGTCACATCTCATATGCTGATCCTTCCACAGTGGGGCAATACTATCCACTAATCCATTTAATCAGCTTAAAGGAATACCAGGCATTAGCACGGAACATTCAAGGAACAAATAAACCGGTGTTCCTTTAGTCAGCATACATTTGTTTATTATTGATGTTCTGTGTTAGGTTAAGGGACGTTATTACCACATTCAATTACAATTCATATACGGTGCTGTCTTCTATACCACTAAACAATATCGTGTGTCGACACCATACCACAGGCTCGTAGCCAGGGGTGTTCAGATGAACCCCCTATGTGTGAACCTTTTAAAAAAAAATGTTAACCCCTTATCTTGAACCACTTCACAAAATCGTGAACCTCCGGTAATATGAAAATTACATTATTATTTTCATAATAATATGAACATAATATTATTACATTTTTCAAATTTTTGGAAAAGGGGGATCGCATTTTTTTCTATACATTCGAAACAAACATTGCTGCTGTTACTCAATCACAGCGCAGGGCATTTGTTTAACTTAGGACAGTTTTAGTCTTCTTTGATTAATTGCAGTTGGAATACTGTCATTTACCTTGTTACGGCTGCAACACATCGTAAGCTTCACACATTTGTACTGGTGATTCCTTACTCAAACCACCAATCAGGTAGCCGTATGTCCCTCTCAATCCCCCTCTTACCATAGAGATAAATTTGTATAATTTGTGTGAATGATCACACTCGATCTCGACATTTGACTGTACTTACCTGACATCAATTTAGACTTTGACATATGACTGTGCCTTGCATAAATGTTGCCTTCTCATATATGCCCACCTGCCCACCCGCGTTTGCTGGACAAAAACAGCACCGCTGGCGGAACTGAATCAAGAGTAAAAAAACAAACGAGTACCCAGTGATTTCATGTAAGTGTGAGAGGAGTGCCACGTACATGCATGTCAGCATGTCAGCATGTCAGCATGTCAGCATGTGCAAGAGCAGGTTGTCATCCCTGGTATATATATATATATATATATATATATATATATATATATATATATATATATATATATATATATATATATATATATATATATATATATATATATATATATATATATATTACTGTATATATGTATAACTGTTTTACTTTTGTCTTATTTTATGAAACAATTGAGAATGCTTTGTGCGCAGTACCTTCTGTATTTGGGAAAATATGACACTCCATTTGAACTTTTAGTTACCCATGTAGTCTGTTGGGGAAAATATGATCCCCGTGTAAACGTGTAACGCCCCCTGGAGTATATTACGATAATATGATCTCGCGTAAACTTGTGGCGCTCTCTGGAGTATGTATTGGGAAAACATGACCCCAATTTTGTGAAAAGCTGGCTACGGGCACACCACACCACACAGTGAGCTATGTACTGTCTTGAACAACACTTAACAACATTGTTTCTGACGTCTGGTACACGACTAGACAACATCTTGTCTGAACACCGCACTGTGATCGTTGTGGCGTATGGTAAAAAATAGACAACATAGTTTCTCAACACCACTTTGTAATCGCTATGTATGATGTACTGTACTGCCCTAAATAATATTATTTCTAGACACTCCGTGATCGCTGTGATATATCGCGCTGTTGTTCAGATACAAAGCCTCGTCGATATTGGCCCACAAGTAGATTGCTTGTCTGAACGCTATGTCGAACATCGTGTAGTTGATGGGATTCTCCAGCGAATACAGAAAACCCAGCCACACAATGGACGGCAATTTATTGGCCCACAAGTAAGCAGTAAATTGCTTGTTTGAACGCGCTGTCGAACATCGTGTAGTTGATGGGATTCTCCAGCGAATACAGAAAACCCAGCCACACAATCGACGGCAACTTATTGGCCCACAAGTAAACAGTAGATTGCTTGTCTGAACGCCCTATCGAACATCGTGTAGTTGATGGGATTCTCCAGCGAATACAGAAAACCCAGCCACACAATGGACGGCAATTTATTGGCCCACAAGTAAGCAGTAAATTGCTTGTTTGAATGCGCTGTCGAACATCGTGTAGTTGATGGGATTCTCCAGCGAATACAGAAAACCCAGCCACACAATCGACGGCAACTTATTGGCCCACAAGTAAACAGTAGATTGCTTGTCTGAACGCCCTATCGAACATCGTGTAGTTGATGGGATTCTCCAGCGAATACAGAAAACCTAGCCACACAATCGACGGCAACTTATTGGCCCACAAGTAAACAGTAGATTGCTTGTCTGAACGCCCTATCGAACATCGTGTAGTTGATGGGATTCTCCAGCGAATACAGAAAACCCAGCCACACAATCGACGGCAACCTATTGGCCCACAAGTGAGCAGTAGATTGCTTGTCTGAACGTCGTGTCGAACATCGTGTAGTTGATGGGATTCTCCAGCGAATACTGAAAACCCAGCCACACAATCGACGGTAACATCAAGTCCACATTTTTTACTATGTGGCACCCTCTCATGGGGGAGAAAGTTCTCAACATACTTTCACGGATGGTTGGCAAATGTCTTCTTTCCGACGTTGCATCACGAAGCACGTTGTCTTAGTGTCAAATGACCTCGAGTTACGTCGGCTTTCAGGCAATGTCGACCCGATGTCACTTATGGGGGAACAATAATGACACGTCACACCTTGGCAGTCTATATCATTGACAGCGTCACCAATTTCACAACCTCCAGATGTTTCTCGATGGGCACCACTACCGTTTGAGATTAACAAATCAGACACTCATCGTTACGAAGCGGTAAGTGCCGCCACACGTGTGACGTCATCGAGTTTATATGTATATATATATATATATATATATATATATATATATATATATATATATATATATATATATAATATATATATATATATGTATATATATATATATATATATATATATATATATATATATATATATATATATATATATATATATATATATATATATATATATATATACATATATATATATACATATATATATATATATATATATATATATATATATATATAAATATATGTATATGTATATATATATATATATATATATATATATATATATATATATAATATATATATATATATATATATATATATATATATATATATATATATATATATATATATACATATATATATATATACATATATATATATATATATATATATATATATATATATATATATATATATATATATATATATATGTATATATATATATATATATATATATATACATATACATATATATATTTATATATATATATATATATATATATATATATATATATATATATATATATATATATATATATATATATATATATATATATATATATATATATATATATATATATATATACAGATACGCTGTGGAAACAACGCACGAATCCGCATGTTGATTCGAGGCCTCATATGTTTTGTTTCAGTGACTCCTATCGGGAATTGCATACACGAGTATGGTTGCATAGGTCACTGTCTCCTCGGTCGGTCAACACGACAACGGGAAGAGTGGACATGACGTCAACTAGCTGCGTGTTTGTTTCTACAGCGCTGTGTTCTCACCGGGTGTAAGCTACTCCTAAGACGCGCAGTGGCCAGCCTTTGTACTTTAGTTCTGCATCGGCTTTTGTCAGCATTCCGGTTGATCGGCGCCAGGGTGTCTTGTAGGTACTTCCCGCTGACACATCGCAGCATCAGTGAACGACTTCCGCGAACGATGCGGATGGTGAGGCAATACGTGACTAGCATGGTGAGGAGCGGCACGTAGAATTCGAACACCGGCCGTGGATGACGTAGACAAGCACTGGACACGTGACGGGGAATTACGCATCAAATCAACCAAATAAAAAAATATATTGTTGCACTAAAATGTTAATTCAACCGAAATGTTATTAATTAATCCACATATCAATCACACAAGTCAAACCATAGGGATGTAACTCGATTAGTTTGTGAGTTATGACCATTTCAAATTTGTCGGATTCTGTTATTTTTCGAAAATCCCGAAGATTTCTTGTTCAATAACTCAAAAAAATATTTGTGCTAGAACTCTGAGATTTGGCATATAATAATAACATGTATATTATAATTCCACTTCTTTATAATACTTCTCCCACAATTTGCCGTTGAAGTTTTGTGTTTTTATGTACAATAATGAGCGATTGATTGATTTTAAAACACAATTAAATCTTATTTGGACCAATAACACACCATAATCTTTAGGTATATGAGAAGATTGAAGTTTATCTCTTGATTAGTTTATGAGACGTTGATCTCCAAAGTTGGTAAATAGTGACAATTTGCATATTTTAACATCTAAATAGGCTACGTGGCCTCAAAGTTAAAATTTAAATTTATTTCTTACATGAAAGAAAGATACAATGCCTGTGTAATGCACCATACTTGGATTCGCTATTCAAATGGTTTCATGTTGAGAAAAGATATTTCGAATGGACGCATTATGTGTGCTTTTTTTATCTAATCAACATATTACATAAAATCATATAGGATATGTTACTACCTATTCCAGCACTAGTAAGGACATCTTGTAAGCATTACGTATGTATATATGAAAGTATGTTACTATCTACATATGATGGAGAATAAGTATGCCAAATCTTCGCAAAATTTGAAATGGTCATTACGTGGAAAATATTCGAGCTACAGTCGTATTGTTTGACATGTGTGGTTTTATTGACCTAAGGATGAATTGATAAAATGTGCTTGAATAAAAATGTATGAGTGCAATATGCCTTGGTTTATCTGAGATGGAATGCCCCGTCAACAGCAGTGGACACTGCACAGAAGAAGTGATCTTTAGGATGTCCATTGCTTTCATCGTGTTACGGTCGATCTACAACATGACATAATTACCTGACTAAGAGGAATATTGTAACGATGAAACGTTTGCAAAAATATTAAGCACCTAGACGCAAGTTGTGTCGGTAATGCTCAATTATGTGAACAGGAGTTAGCGCCCCCAAATCGAACTCTATTTTTAATAATTGTCTTAATCTATGAAGTTATGGCAATACATTAAACGTATCTTCGCATGAGGTGTTGTAGATAAGAAACTGATTACATTGATAGCTGAATTATTGGAGGAGTTACAGTGTTTCCATACAACAATATATTTGTCATACGTGGTGGCCATCTTTGTTTGTTGCCATGGAAACGGGAGTCTGACAGATAAATGTTCAATATAATTTTTACTCAATCAGAACCACTCTTCACTTTCGGCTAAAACTAATGAATTAGCTATGCAATTTAAAATAAATCCTATCCAATTGGGGTGTTCCCCTTAAATGTTCTTAATTAGTAAAGGAAGCAGATAAGTTGAATGTATGCAAGTCATTGTATATATGTAGAGCTTTGTAAACACACCACCATTTGTATGTGATTACAGTTGGCCTTATTGCCACAAGAGGCCTTTGATATTGTGACGATGCCCCACATATCCTACCCATGCAATTTATTTATAATCATGACTAACGTATATGTTTAATTAATATTACTGTACGCATATATTTTATAACATTTTGTATATAAGTCTGAATTTATCCAGTAACTACTTTTTAAAAAGACTAAATTAATGTGCATCAGAAAGACACTAACAAATATTACACATCCGTGACACTTTGGTGAGGGTGCGAATGTTTCATCAGATGAAGTTGTCAACAGGAGTGACGTATGACGACATGTGGAGTAGACACTTACTTGTGGACGTGGAGACAGTCACTGCTGACTGTACCTCTTAATCTTAGACTTGGCATCACGTGGCATCTGTACTTTAACACTGTGTCTCCCCGACCACCTGCTCCTGGTCGCTAGCGGGCGTCCCTGTGGCTGGGACAGTCCCTCCTGGAGTTCGTCCAACTGTTGCTGACTGAACACGACATCGTCTGGGTGGCCCAACTTCTGCCCCGGGGGTCGCTGTACGTCCAGCCTACAATAAGTGCGGATATGAAAGTTTCAGAGCAGTGTCGTATTGCAGTTTCAAAGGGTTGATTAGGAGAAACATACCTTATAAGGATAAAAAGCTAATTATACCTCTGTATAAAACAATAGTTAAATCTCATTTAGACTAATGTAAACAAGCGTGGATGCCAAATCGTAAGAAGTACATAGATACACTTGAACGCATACAAAAGAGAGCAACTATTATTATTCCAGAACTGAGAGACCTTAGTTATGAAGAACGCCTGACAGAATGTGGTTTAACAACTCTAGAGACAAGGAGGTTAAAAGGAGATCAGATTGAAGTTTTTAAGATATTAAATGGGTATGAAAATATTGATAGAAATATGTTTTTTCTCACAAGAAAGATAGTAGAACTAGAGGACATGAGGTAAAGTTAGAAAAAGATCAGTGTAGATTGGACATCAGGAAGTACTCATTCTCACAGAAGACAATAAATGAATGGTACAAATTATCTACGGATTGTATAATTGCTAGCAGCGTTAAAATGTTTAAAAACAAGGTGGACACATGTCTCAGGAGGGCGGGTTACACGTAGACGAACACTGATGGACTGTCGATAATCCAATGGCTTCCTTGTTCATTTGCCATCTGGGCCTTTGGCTTGGATGGCAAATCTTGTTAAATCTTGTTAAATCTCTTGTTAACTCTTTTTTAAAACCTACGGCAATGTGTCACACGTGGTGACAATCTTAACTAACTGCTGCTGCTTCTCACATCGCTAGCCACACGCCGGGTGTGGACGCTGCCGCCCGCCTAACGCCCTTCACACCGGCCTCCGTCAGCCAGTTGTCGTAGAGCCTGCAAACAACAGCGATGAGGGTAACTACCCAGATCGGGTGATTTGTTCAGTCGACTGTTGTTGTGATCAGTGGAAACTTTGTTGTGAAATGTGTGTCAAGTCACTAGTAACGTTTATTGATTTAAAATTAACTAAATTTAAACAAATAAAATATTTTCTACAAAATTAACATTAAAATGACCAAGTAGAAATAATATATTATGTTGGAGATATTAAACACAGTCACCAAGTAACATTTGGTGACATTGGACGCGCAGACAGTTTGACAAGTTTTGTGAAAAGACGTTTACGAGGTCAGATTTTATTAGATGTCAACTGAGACAAAGTGACACATTTGTATCAGTCGGCATTTTATAACAGCAACTCGAGAGGGAGACTGTCACTGGTGGTTAGATAGAGTGAATGAGACATGACGCAGGGTAAATACCCAGTTTTAGAAGAAATACTATATTTTATAAAGACAACTTAACATCCTACCCTAGTATCTCCAGGCGGGGTAAAGTGACAAAAGTCTGTGCCACCTTCAGGGCGCCGTCGTCACTGATGGAGTTGGCCGCTAACCTATCACCAGAACATAATCTTATATGACATTTGTATACTGCACAGCATGTTGTACAAGCTATCGTGTCACGTCAAGACGTTATCTTTACTTCGGTTATGACTGTCAGGACGCGACAACGAATAACTGGATTTGTTTTACCAGAAGATCTCAGGTTTGAACACAATGTGTATTTATAAGTCCATACACAGTAAAACATCTATACTACAACTACTCTACTACAGTTCTTTATTAGTAGAAATCCATACACAGTACAACATCTATACTACAACTACTCTACTACAGTTATTTATTAGTAGAAGTCCATACACAGTACAACATCTATACTACAACTACTCTACTACAGTTATTTATTAGTAGAAGTCCATACACAGTACAACATCTATACTACAACTACTCTACTACAGTTCTTTATTAGTAGAAGTCCATACACAGTACAACATCTATACTACAACTACTCTACTACAGTTCTTTATTAGTAGAAGTCCATACACAGTACAACATCTATACTACAACTACTCTACTACAGTTATTTATTAGTAGAAGTCCATACACAGTACAACATCTATACTACAACTACTCTACTACAGTTCTTTATTAGTAGAAGTCCATACACAGTACAACATCTATACTACAACTACTCTACTACAGTTCTTTATTAGTAGAAGCCCATACACAGTACAACATCTATACTACAACTACTCTACTACAGTTATTTATTAGTAGAAGTCCATACACAGTACAACATCTATACTACAACTACTCTACTACAGTTATTTATTAGTAGAAGTCCATACACAGTACAACATCTATACTACAACTACTCTACTACAGTTCTTTATTAGTAGAAGTCCATACACAGTACAACATCTATACTACAACTACTCTACTACAGTTCTTTATTAGTAGAAGTCCACACACAGTACAACGTCTATACTACAACTACTCTACTACAGTTCTTTATTAGTAGAAGTCCATACACAGTACAACATCTATACTACAACTACTCTACTACAGTTCTTTATTAGTAGAAGTCCATACACAGTACAACATCTATACTACAACTACTCTACTACAGTTATTTATTAGTAGAAGTCCATACACAGTACAACATCTATACTACAACTACTCTACTACAGTTATTTATTAGTAGAAGTCCATACACAGTACAACATCTATACTACAACTACTCTACTACAGTTATTTATTAGTAGAAGTCCATACACAGTACAACATCTATACTACAACTACTCTACTACAGTTCTTTATTAGTAGAAGTCCATACACAGTACAACATCTATACTACAACTACTCTACTACAGTTATTTATTAGTAGAAGTCCATACACAGTACAACATCTATACTACAACTACTCTACTACAGTTATTTATAAGTAGAAGTCCATACACAGTACAACATCTATACTACACAACTACTCTACTACAGTTATTTATTAGTAGAAGTCCATACACAGTACAACATCTATACTACAACTACTCTACTACAGTTATTTGTTAGTAGAAGTCCCACACAGTACAACATCTATACTACAACTACTCTACTACAGTTCTTTGTTAGTAGAAGTCCATACACAGTACAACATCTATACTACAACTACTCTACTACAGTTCTTTGTTAGTAGAAGTCCATACACAGTACAACATCTATACTACAACTACTCTACTACAGTTCTTTGTTAGTAGAAGTCCATACACAGTACAACATCTATACTACAACTACTCTACTACAGTTATTTGTTAGTAGAAGTCCATACACAGTACAACATCTATACTACAACTACTCTACTACAGTTCTTTGTTAGTAGAAGTCCATACACAGTACAACATCTATACTACAACTACTCTACTACAGTTATTTGTTAGTAGAAGTCCATACACAGTACAACATCTATACTACAACTACTCTACTACAGTTATTTGTTAGTAGAAGTCCATACACAGTACAACATCTATACTACAACTACTCTACTACAGTTATTTATTAGTAGAAGTCCATAAACAGTACAACATCTATACTACAACTACTCTACTACAGTTCTTTTTTAGTAGAAGTCCATACACAGTACAACATCTATACTACAACTACTCTACTACAGTTATTTATTAGTAGAAGTCCATACACAGTACAACATCTATACTACAACTACTCTACTACAGTTATTTATTAGTAGAAGTCCATACACAGTACAACATCTATACTACAACTACTCTACT
Source organism: Lamellibrachia satsuma (assembly GCA_033239005.1). NCBI lineage: Eukaryota > Metazoa > Annelida > Polychaeta > Sabellida > Siboglinidae > Lamellibrachia > Lamellibrachia satsuma. The sequence goes on from BSQZ01000059.1 coordinate 321,726, forward strand.
ACAGTTATTTATTAGTAGAAGTCCATACACAGTACAACATCTATACTACAACTACTCTACTACAGTTATTTATTAGTAGAAGTCCATACACAGTACAACATCTATACTACAACTACTCTACTACAGTTCTTTGTTAGTAGAAGTCCATACACAGTACAACATCTATACTACAACTACTCTACTACAGTTCTTTGTTAGTAGAAGTCCATACACAGTACAACATCTATACTACAACTACTCTACTACAGTTCTTTGTTAGTAGAAGTCCATACACAGTACAACATCTATACTACAACTACTCTACTACAGTTATTTATTAGTAGAAGTCCATACACAGTACAACATCTATACTACAACTACTCTACTACAGTTCTTTGTTAGTAGAAGTCCATACACAGTACAACATCTATACTACAACTACTCTACTACAGTTATTTGTTAGTAGAAGTCCATACACAGTACAACATCTATACTACAACTACTCTACTACAGTTATTTGTTAGTAGAAGTCCATACACAGTACAACATCTATACTACAACTACTCTACTACAGTTATTTATTAGTAGAAGTCCATAAACAGTACAACATCTATACTACAACTACTCTACTACAGTTCTTTTTAGTAGAAGTCCATACACAGTACAACATCTATACTACAACTACTCTACTACAGTTCTTTTTAGTAGAAGTCCATACACAGTACAACATCTATACTACAACTACTCTACTACAGTTATTTATTAGTAGAAGTCCATACACAGTACAACATCTATACTACAACTACTTCTAATACAGTTATTTATTAGTAGAAGTCCATACACAGTACAACATCTATACTACAACTACTCTACTACAGTTATTTATTAGTAGAAGTCCATACACAGTACAACATCTATACTACAACTACTCTACTACAGTTATTTGTTAGTAGAAGTCCATACACAGTACAACATCTATACTACAACTACTCTACTACAGTTCTTTGTTAGTAGAAGTCCATACACAGTACACAACATCTATACTACAACTACTCTACTACAGTTCTTTGTTAGTAGAAGTCCATACACAGTACAACATCTATACTACAACTACTCTACTACAGTTATTTATTAGTAGAAGTCCATACACAGTACAACATCTATACTACAACTACTCTACTACAGTTATTTATTAGTAGAAGTCCATACACAGTACAACATCTATACTACAACTACTCTACTACAGTTCTTTATTAGTAGAAGCCCATACACAGTACAACATCTATACTACAACTACTCTACTACAGTTCTTTATTAGTAGAAGCCCATACACAGTACAACATCTATACTACAACTACTCTACTACAGTTCTTTATTAGTAGAAGCCCATACACAGTACAACATCTATACTACAACTACTCTACTACAGTTATTTATTAGTAGAAGTCCATACACAGTACAACATCTATACTACAACTACTCTACTACAGTTATTTGTTAGTAGAAGTCCATACACAGTACAACATCTATACTACAACTACTCTACTACAGTTCTTTGTTAGTAGAAGCCCATACACAGTACAACATCTATACTACAACTACTCTACTACAGTTCTTTGTTAGTAGAAGCCCATACACAGTACAACATCTATACTACAACTACTCTACTACAGTTCTTTGTTAGTAGAAGTCCATACACAGTACAACATCTATACTACAACTACTCTACTACAGTTCTTTGTTAGTAGAAGTCCATACACAGTACAACATCTATACTACAACTACTCTACTACAGTTCTTTGTTAGTAGAAGTCCATACACAGTACAACATCTATACTACAACTACTCTACTACAGTTCTTTGTTAGTAGAAGTCCATACACAGTACAACATCTATACTACAACTACTCTACTACAGTTCTTTGTTAGTAGAAGTCCATACACAGTACAACATCTATACTACAACTACTCTACTACAGTTCTTTGTTAGTAGAAGTCCATACACAGTACAACATCTATACTACAACTACTCTACTACAGTTATTTGTTAGTAGAAGTCCATACACAGTACAACATCTATACTACAACTACTCTACTACAGTTATTTGTTAGTAGAAGTCCATACACAGTACAACATCTATACTACAACTACTCTACTACAGTTATTTATTAGTAGAAGTCCATAAACAGTACAACATCTATACTACAACTACTCTACTACAGTTCTTTTTTAGTAGAAGTCCATACACAGTACAACATCTATACTACAACTACCCTACTACAGTTATTTATTAGTAGAAATCCATACACAGTACAACATCTATACTACAACTACTCTACTACAGTTATTTATTAGTAGAAGTCTATACACAGTACAACATCTATACTACAACTACTCTACTACAGTTATTTATTAGTAGAAGTCCATACACAGTACAACATCTATACTACAACTACTCTACTACAGTTATTTATTAGTAGAAGTCCATACACAGTACAACATCTATACTACAACTACTCTACTACAGTTCTTTATTAGTAGAAGTCCATACACAGTACAACATCTATACTACAACTACTCTACTACAGTTATTTATTAGTAGAAGTCGATACACAGTACAACATCTATACTACAACTACTCTACTACAGTTATTTATTAGTAGAAGTCCATACACAGTACAACATCTATACTACAACTACTCTACTACAGTTATTTATTAGTAGAAGTCCATACACAGTACAACATCTATACTACAACTACTCTACTACAGTTATTTATTAGTAGAAGTCCATACACAGTACAACATCTATACTACAACTACTCTACTACAGTTATTTATTAGTAGAAGTCCATACACAGTACAACATATATACTACAACTACTCTACTACAGTTATTTGTTAGTAGAAGTCCATACACAGTACAACATCTATGCTACAACTACTCTACTACAGTTATTTATTAGTAGAAGTCCATACACAGTACAACATCTATGCTACAACTACTCTACTACAGTTCTTTATTAGTAGAAGTCCATACACAGTACAACATCTATACTACAACTACTCTACTACAGTTATTTATTAGTAGAAGTCCATACACAGTACAACATCTATACTACAACTACTCTACTACAGTTCTTTATTAGTAGAAGTCCATACACAATACAACATCTATACTACAACTACTCTACTACAGTTCTTTATTAGTAGAAGTCCATACACAGTACAACATCTATACTACAACTACTCTACTACAGTTATTTATTAGTAGAAGTCCATACACAGTACAACATCTATACTACAACTACTCTACTACAGTTCTTTATTAGTAGAAGCCCATACACACTACAACATCTATACTACAACTACTCTACTACAGTTCTTTATTAGTAGAAGCCCATACACACTACAACATCTATACTACAACTACTCTACTACAGTTATTTATTAGTAGAAGTCCATACACAGTACAACATCTATACTACAACTACTCTACTACAGTTATTTATTAGTAGAAGTCCATACACAGTACAACATCTATACTACAACTACTCTACTACAGTTATTTATTAGTAGAAGTCCATACACAGTACAACATCTATACTACAACTACTCTAATACAGTTCTTTATTAGTAGAAGTCCATACACAGTACAACATCTATACTACAACTACTCTACTACAGTTCTTTATTAGTAGAAGTCCATACACAGTACAACATCTATACTACAACTACTCTACTACAGTTATTTGTTAGTAGAAGTCCATACACAGTACAACATCTATACTACAACTACTCTACTACAGTTATTTGTTAGTAGAAGTCCATACACAGTACAACATCTATACTACAACTACTCTACTACAGTTATTTGTTAGTAGAAGTCCATACACAGTACAACATCTATACTACAACTACTCTACTACAGTTATTTATTAGTAGAAGTCCATACACAGTACAACATCTATACTACAACTACTCTAATACAGTTCTTTATTAGTAGAAGTCCATACACAGTACAACATCTATACTACAACGACTCTACTACAGTTCTTTATTAGTAGAAGTCCATACACAGTACAACATCTATACTACAACTACCCTACTACAGTTATTTGTTAGTAGAAGTCAATACACAGTACAACATCTATACTACAACTACTCTACTACAGTTATTTGTTAGTAGAAGTCCATACACAGTACAACATCTATACTACAACTACTCTACTACAGTTATTTGTTAGTAGAAGTCCATACACAGTACAACATCTATACTACAACTACTCTACTACAGTTCTTTTTTAGTAGAAGTCCATACACAGTACAACATCTATACTACAACTACTCTACTACAGTTATTTATTAGTAGAAGTCCATACACAGTACAACATCTATACTACAACTACTCTACTACAGTTATTTATTAGTAGAAGTCCATACACAGTACAACATCTATACTACAACTACTCTACTACAGTTATTTTTTAGTAGAAGTCCATACACAGAACAACATCTATACTACAACTACTCTACTACAGTTATTTATTAGTAGAAGTCCATACACAGTACAACATCTATATTACAACTACTCTACTACAGTTATTTATTAGTAGAAGTCCATACACAGTACAACATCTATACTACAACTACTCTACTACAGTTATTTATTAGTAGAAGTCCATACACAGTACAACATCTATACTACAACTACTCTACTACAGTTATTTATTAGTAGAAGTCCATACACAGTACAACATCTATACTACAACTACTCTACTACAGTTATTTATTAGTAGAAGTCCATACACAGTACAACATCTATACTACAACTACTCTACTACAGTTATTTATTAGTAGAAGTCCATACACAGTACAACATCTATACTACAACTACTCTACTACAGTTATTTATTAGTAGAAGTCCATACACAGTACAACATCTATACTACAACTACTCTACTACAGTTCTTTATTAGTAGAAGCCCATACACAGTACAACATCTATACTACAACTACTCTACTACAGTTATTTATTAGTAGAAGTCCATACACAGTACAACATCTATACTACAACTACTCTACTACAGTTATTTATTAGTAGAAGTCCATACACAGTACAACATCTATACTACAACTACTCTACTACAGTTATTTATTGGTAGAAGTCGATACACAGTACAACATCTATACTACAACTACTCTACTACAGTTCTTTTTAGTAGAAGTCCATACACAGTACAACATCTATACTACAACTACTCTACTACAGTTATTTATTAGTAGAAGTCCATACACAGTACAACATCTATACTACAACTACTCTACTACAGTTATTTATTAGTAGAAGTCCATACACAGTACAACATCTATACTACAACTACTCTACTACAGTTATTTATTAGTAGAAGTCCATACACAGTACAACATCTATACTACAACTACTCTACTACAGTTATTTGTTAGTAGAAGTCCACACACAGTACAACATCTATACTACAACTACTCTACTACAGTTCTTTATTAGTAGAAGTCCATACACAGTACAACATCTATACTACAACTACTCTACTACAGTTCTTTATTGGTAGAAGTCCATACACAGTACAACATCTATACTACAACTACTCTACTACAGTTCTTTATTGGTAGAAGTCCACACACAGTACAACATCTATACTACAACTACTCTACTACAGTTCTTTATTGGTAGAAGTCTATACACACTACAACATCTATACTACAACTACTCTACTACAGTTCTTTATTGGTAGAAGTCCACACACAGTACAACATCTATACTACAACTACTCTACTACAGTTCTTTATTGGTAAAAGTCTATACACACTACAACATCTATACTACAACTACTCTACTACAGTTCTTTATTGGTAGAAGTCCATACACAGTACAACATCTATACTACAACTACTCTACTACAGTTCTTTATTGGTAGAAGTCTATACACACTACAACATCTATACTACAACTACTCTACTACAGTTATTTATTAGTAGAAGTCCATACACAGTACAACATCTATACTACAACTACTCTACTACAGTTATTTATTAGTAGAAGTCCATACACAGTACAACATCTATACTACAACTACTCTACTACAGTTATTTATTAGTAGAAGTCCATACACAGTACAACATCTATACTACAACTACTCTAATACAGTTCTTTATTAGTAGAAGTCCATACACAGTACAACATCTATACTACAACTACTCTACCTACAGTTCTTTATTAGTAGAAGTCCATACACAGTACAACATCTGTACTACAACTACTCTACTACAGTTATTTGTTAGTAGAAGTCCATACACAGTACAACATCTATACTACAACTACTCTACTACAGTTATTTGTTAGTAGAAGTCCATACACAGTACAACATCTATACTACAACTACTCTACTACAGTTATTTGTTAGTAGAAGTCCATACACAGTACAACATCTATACTACAACTACTCTACTACAGTTATTTGTTAGTAGAAGTCCATACACAGTACAACATCTATACTACAACTACTCTACTACAGTTCTTTTTAGTAGAAGTCCATACACAGTACAACATCTATACTACAACTACTCTACTACAGTTATTTATTAGTAGAAGTCCATACACAGTACAACATCTATACTACAACTACTCTACTACAGTTATTTATTAGTAGAAGTCCATACACAGTACAACATCTATACTACAACTACTCTACTACAGTTATTTATTAGTAGAAGTCCATACACAGTACAACATCTATACTACAACTACTCTACTACAGTTATTTATTAGTAGAAGTCCATACACAGTACAACATCTATACTACAACTACTCTACTACAGTTCTTTATTAGTAGAAGCCCATACACAGTACAACATCTATACTACAACTACTCTACTACAGTTATTTATTAGTAGAAGTCCATACACAGTACAACATCTATACTACAACTACTCTACTACAGTTATTTATTAGTAGAAGTCCATACACAGTACAACATCTATACTACAACTACTCTACTACAGTTATTTATTAGTAGAAGTCGATACACAGTACAACATCTATACTACAACTACTCTACTACAGTTCTTTTTTAGTAGAAGTCCATACACAGTACAACATCTATACTACAACTACTCTACTACAGTTATTTATTAGTAGAAGTCCATACACAGTACAACATCTATACTACAACTACTCTACTACAGTTATTTATTAGTAGAAGTCCATACACAGTACAACATCTATACTACAACTACTCTACTACAGTTATTTATTAGTAGAAGTCCATACACAGTACAACATCTATACTACAACTACTCTACTACAGTTATTTATTAGTAGAAGTCCATACACAGTACAACATCTATACTACAACTACTCTACTACAGTTATTTATTAGTAGAAGTCCATACACAGTACAACATCTATGCTACAACTACTCTACTACAGTTCTTTATTAGTAGAAGTCCATACACAGTACAACATCTATACTACAACTACTCTACTACAGTTATTTATTAGTAGAAGTCCATACACAGTACAACATCTATACTACAACTACTCTACTACAGTTCTTTATTAGTAGAAGTCCATACACAATACAACATCTATACTACAACTACTCTACTACAGTTCTTTATTAGTAGAAGTCCATACACAGTACAACATCTATACTACAACTACTCTACTACAGTTATTTATTAGTAGAAGTCCATACACAGTACAACATCTATACTACAACTACTCTACTACAGTTCTTTATTAGTAGAAGCCCATACACACTACAACATCTATACTACAACTACTCTACTACAGTTCTTTATTAGTAGAAGCCCATACACACTACAACATCTATACTACAACTACTCTACTACAGTTATTTATTAGTAGAAGTCCATACACAGTACAACATCTATACTACAACTACTCTACTACAGTTATTTATTAGTAGAAGTCCATACACAGTACAACATCTATACTACAACTACTCTACTACAGTTATTTATTAGTAGAAGTCCATACACAGTACAACATCTATACTACAACTACTCTAATACAGTTCTTTATTAGTAGAAGTCCATACACAGTACAACATCTATACTACAACTACTCTACTACAGTTCTTTATTAGTAGAAGTCCATACACAGTACAACATCTATACTACAACTACTCTACTACAGTTATTTGTTAGTAGAAGTCCATACACAGTACAACATCTATACTACAACTACTCTACTACAGTTATTTGTTAGTAGAAGTCCATACACAGTACAACATCTATACTACAACTACTCTACTACAGTTATTTGTTAGTAGAAGTCCATACACAGTACAACATCTATACTACAACTACTCTACTACAGTTATTTGTTAGTAGAAGTCCATACACAGTACAACATCTATACTACAACTACTCTACTACAGTTCTTTTTTAGTAGAAGTCCATACACAGTACAACATCTATACTACAACTACTCTACTACAGTTATTTATTAGTAGAAGTCCATACACAGTACAACATCTATACTACAACTACTCTACTACAGTTATTTATTAGTAGAAGTCCATACACAGTACAACATCTATACTACAACTACTCTACTACAGTTATTTTTTAGTAGAAGTCCATACACAGAACAACATCTATACTACAACTACTCTACTACAGTTATTTATTAGTAGAAGTCCATACACAGTACAACATCTATACTACAACTACTCTACTACAGTTATTTATTAGTAGAAGTCCATACACAGTACAACATCTATACTACAACTACTCTACTACAGTTATTTATTAGTAGAAGTCCATACACAGTACAACATCTATACTACAACTACTCTACTACAGTTATTTATTAGTAGAAGTCGATACACAGTACAACATCTATACTACAACTACTCTACTACAGTTCTTTTTTAGTAGAAGTCCATACACAGTACAACATCTATACTACAACTACTCTACTACAGTTATTTATTAGTAGAAGTCCATACACAGTACAACATCTATACTACAACTACTCTAATACAGTTCTTTATTAGTAGAAGTCCATACACAGTACAACATCTATACTACAACTACTATACTACAGTTCTTTATTAGTAGAAGTCCATACACAGTACAACATCTATACTACAACTACCCTACTACAGTTATTTGTTAGTAGAAGTCCATACACAGTACAACATCTATACTACAACTACTCTACTACAGTTATTTGTTAGTAGAAGTCCATACACAGTACAACATCTATACTACAACTACTCTACTACAGTTCTTTTTTAGTAGAAGTCCATACACAGTACAACATCTATACTACAACTACTCTACTACAGTTCTTTATTAGTAGAAGTCCATACACAGTACAACATCTATACTACAACTACTCTACTACAGTTATTTATTAGTAGAAGTCGATACACAGTACAACATCTATACTACAACTACTCTACTACAGTTCTTTTTTAGTAGAAGTCCATACACAGTACATCATCTATACTACAACTACTCTACTACAGTTATTTATTAGTAGAAGTCCATACACAGTACAACATCTATACTACAACTACTCTACTACAGTTATTTATTAGTAGAAGTCCATACACAGTACAACATCTATACTACAACTACTCTACTACAGTTATTTATTAGTAGAAGTCGATACACAGTACAACATCTATACTACAACTACTCTACTACAGTTCTTTTTTAGTAGAAGTCCATACACAGTACAACATCTATACTACAACTACTCTACTACAGTTATTTGTTAGTAGAAGTCCATACACAGTACAACATCTATACTACAACTACTCTACTACAGTTATTTGTTAGTAGAAGTCCATACACAGTACAACATCTACACTACAACTACTCTACTACAGTTATTTGTTAGTAGAAATCCATACACAGTACAACATCTACACTTCAACTACTCTACTACAGTTATTTGTTAGTAGAAGTCCATACACAGTACAACATCTACACTACAACTACTCAACTACAGTTATTTGTTAGTAGAAGTCCATACACAGTACAACATCTATACTACAACTACTCTACTACAGTTATTTGTTAGTAGAAGTCCATACACAGTACAACATCTATACTACAACTACTCTACTACAGTTATTTATTAGTAGAAGTCCATAAACAGTACAACATCTATACTACAACTACTCTACTACAGTTCTTTTTTAGTAGAAGTCCATACACAGTACAACATCTATACTACAACTACTCTACTACAGTTATTTATTAGTAGAAGTCCATACACAGTACAACATCTATACTACAACTACTCTACTACAGTTATTTATTAGTAGAAGTCCATACACAGTACAACATCTATACTACAACTACTCTACTACAGTTATTTATTAGTAGAAGTCCATACACAGTACAACATCTATACTACAACTACTCTACTACAGTTATGTATTAGTAGAAGTCCATACACAGTACAACATCTATACTACAACTACTCTACTACAGTTATTTATTAGTAGAAGTCCATACACAGTACAACATCTATAATACAACTACTCTACTACAGTTATTTATTAGTAGAAGTCCATACACAGTACAACATCTATACTACAACTACTCTACTACAGTTCTTTATTAGTAGAAGTCCATACACAGTACAACATCTATACTACAACTACTCTACTACAGTTATTTATTAGTAGAAGTCGATACACAGTACAACATCTATACTACAACTACTCTACTACAGTTCTTTTTAGTAGAAGTCCATACACAGTACAACATCTATACTACAACTACTCTACTACAGTTATTTATTAGTAGAAGTCCATACACAGTACAACATCTATACTACAACTACTCTACTACAGTTATTTATTAGTAGAAGTCCATACACAGTACAACATCTATACTACAACTACTCTACTACAGTTATTTATTAGTAGAAGTCCATACACAGTACAACATCTATACTACAACTACTCTACTACAGTTATTTATTAGTAGAAGTCGATACACAGTACAACATCTATACTACAACTACTCTACTACAGTTATTTATTAGTAGAAATCGATTCACAGTACAACATCTATACTACAACTACTCTACTACAGTTATTTATTAGTAGAAGTCGATACACAGTACAACATCTATACTACAACTACTCTACTACAGTTCTTTTTAGTAGAAGTCCATACACAGTACAACATCTATACTACAACTACTCTACTACAGTTATTTATTAGTAGAAGTCCATACACAGTACAACATCTATACTACAACTACTCTACTACAGTTATTTATTAGTAGAAGTCCATACACAGTACAACATCTATACTACAACTACTCTACTACAGTTCTTTTTAGTAGAAGTCCATACACAGTACAACATCTATACTACAACTACTCTACTACAGTTATTTATTAGTAGAAGTCCATACACAGTACAACATCTATACTACAACTACTCTACTACAGTTCTTTTTTAGTAGAAGTCCATACACAGTACAACATCTATACTACAACTACTCTACTACAGTTATTTATTAGTAGAAGTCCATACACAGTACAACATCTATATTACAACTACTCTACTACAGTTATTTATTAGTAGAAGTCCATACACAGTACAACAACTATACTACAACTACTCTACTACAGTTATTTTTTAGTAGAAGTCCATACACAGTACAACATCTATACTACAACTACTCTACTACAGTTATTTATTAGTAGAAGTCCATTCACAGTACAACATCTATACTACAACTACTCTACTACAGTTATTTATTAGTAGAAGTCCATACACAGTACAACATCTATACTACAACTACTCTACTACAGTTATTTATTAGTAGAAGTCCATACACAGTACAACATCTATACTACAACTACTCTACTACAGTCATTTATTAGTAGAAGTCCATACACAGTACAACATCTATACTACAACTACTCTACTACAGTTATTTATTAGTAGAAGTCCATACACAGTACAACATCTATACTACAACTACTCTACTACAGTTATTTATTAGTAGAAGTCCATACACAGTACAACATCTATACTACAACTACTCTACTACAGTTCTTTTTTAGTAGAAGTCCATACACAGTACAACATCTATACTACAACTACTCTACTACAGTTATTTATTAGTAGAAGTCCATACACAGTACAACAACTATACTACAACTACTCTACTACAGTTCTTTTTTAGTAGAAGTACATACACAGTACAACATCTATACTACAACTACTCTACTACAGTTCTTTTTTAGTAGAAGTCCATACACAGTACAACATCTATACTACAACTACTCTACTACAGTTATTTATTAGTAGAAGTCCATACACAGTACAACATCTATACTACAACTACTCTACTACAGTTATTTATTAGTAGAAGTCCATACACAGTACAACATCTATACTACAACTACTCTACTACAGTCATTTATTAGTAGAAGTCCATACACAGTACAACATCTATACTACAACTACTCTACTACAGTTATTTATTAGTAGAAGTCCATACACAGTACAACATCTATACTACAACTACTCTACTGCAGTTATTTATTAGTAGAAGTCCATACACAGTACAACATCTATACTACAACTACTCTACTACAGTTATTTATTAGTAGAAGTCCATACACAGTACAACATCTATACTACAACTACTCTACTACAGTTATTTTTTAGTAGAAGTCCATACACAGAACAACATCTATACTACAACTACTCTACTACAGTTATTTATTAGTAGAAGTCCATACACAGTACAACATCTATACTACAACTACTCTACTACAGTTATTTATTAGTAGAAGTCCATACACAGTACAACATCTATACTACAACTACTCTACTACAGTTATTTATTAGTAGAAGTCCATACACAGTACAACATCTATACTACAACTACTCTACTACAGTTATTTATTAGTAGAAGTCGATACACAGTACAACATCTATACTACAACTACTCTACTACAGTTCTTTTTAGTAGAAGTCCATACACAGTACAACATCTATACTACAACTACTCTACTACAGTTATTTATTAGTAGAAGTCCATACACAGTACAACATCTATACTACAACTACTCTAATACAGTTCTTTATTAGTAGAAGTCCATACACAGTACAACATCTATACTACAACTACTATACTACAGTTCTTTATTAGTAGAAGTCCATACACAGTACAACATCTATACTACAACTACCCTACTACAGTTATTTGTTAGTAGAAGTCCATACACAGTACAACATCTATACTACAACTACTCTACTACAGTTATTTGTTAGTAGAAGTCCATACACAGTACAACATCTATACTACAACTACTCTACTACAGTTATTTGTTAGTAGAAGTCCATACACAGTACAACATCTATACTACAACTACTCTACTACAGTTCTTTTTTAGTAGAAGTCCATACACAGTACAACATCTATACTACAACTACTCTACTACAGTTCTTTATTAGTAGAATTCCATACACAGTACAACATCTATACTACAACTACTCTACTACAGTTATTTATTAGTAGAAGTCGATACACAGTACAACATCTATACTACAACTACTCTACTACAGTTCTTTTTTAGTAGAAGTCCATACACAGTACAACATCTATACTACAACTACTCTACTACAGTTATTTATTAGTAGAAGTCCATACACAGTACAACATCTATACTACAACTACTCTACTACAGTTATTTATTAGTAGAAGTCCATACACAGTACAACATCTATACTACAACTACTCTACTACAGTTCTTTATTAGTAGAAGTCCATACACAGTACAACATCTATACTACAACTACTCTACTACAGTTATTTATTAGTAGAAGTCGATACACAGTACAACATCTATACTACAACTACTCTACTACAGTTCTTTTTTAGTAGAAGTCCATACACAGTACAACATCTATACTACAACTACTCTACTACAGTTATTTATTAGTAGAAGTCCATACACAGTACAACATCTATACTACAACTACTCTACTACAGTTATTTATTAGTAGAAGTCCATACACAGTACAACATCTATACTACAACTACTCTACTACAGTTATTTATTAGTAGAAGTCCATACACAGTACAACATCTATACTACAACTACTCTACTACAGTTATTTATTAGTAGAAGTCGATACACAGTACAACATCTATACTACAACTACTCTACTACAGTTATTTATTAGTAGAAATCGATTCACAGTACAACATCTATACTACAACTACTCTACTACAGTTATTTATTAGTAGAAGTCGATACACAGTACAACATCTATACTACAACTACTCTACTACAGTTCTTTTTAGTAGAAGTCCATACACAGTACAACATCTATACTACAACTACTCTACTACAGTTATTTATTAGTAGAAGTCCATACACAGTACAACATCTATACTACAACTACTCTACTACAGTTATTTATTAGTAGAAGTCCATACACAGTACAACATCTATACTACAACTACTCTACTACAGTTCTTTTTAGTAGAAGTCCATACACAGTACAACATCTATACTACAACTACTCTACTACAGTTATTTATTAGTAGAAGTCCATACACAGTACAACATCTATACTACAACTACTCTACTACAGTTCTTTTTTAGTAGAAGTCCATACACAGTACAACATCTATACTACAACTACTCTACTACAGTTATTTATTAGTAGAAGTCCATACACAGTACAACATCTATATTACAACTACTCTACTACAGTTATTTATTAGTAGAAGTCCATACACAGTACAACAACTATACTACAACTACTCTACTACAGTTCTTTTTTAGTAGAAGTCCATACACAGTACAACATCTATACTACAACTACTCTACTACAGTTATTTATTAGTAGAAGTCCATTCACAGTACAACATCTATACTACAACTACTCTACTACAGTTATTTATTAGTAGAAGTCCATACACAGTACAACATCTATACTACAACTACTCTACTACAGTTATTTATTAGTAGAAGTCCATACACAGTACAACATCTATACTACAACTACTCTACTACAGTTATTTATTAGTAGAAGTCCATACACAGTACAACATCTATACTACAACTACTCTACTACAGTTATTTATTAGTAGAAGTCCATACACAGTACAACATCTATACTACAACTACTCTACTACAGTTATTTATTAGTAGAAGTCCATACACAGTACAACATCTATACTACAACTACTCTACTACAGTTCTTTTTTAGTAGAAGTCCATACACAGTACAACATCTATACTACAACTACTCTACTACAGTTATTTATTAGTAGAAGTCCATACACAGTACAACATCTATATTACAACTACTCTACTACAGTTATTTATTAGTAGAAGTCCATACACAGTACAACAACTATACTACAACTACTCTACTACAGTTCTTTTTTAGTAGAAGTCCATACACAGTACAACATCTATACTACAACTACTCTACTACAGTTATTTATTAGTAGAAGTCCATACACAGTACAACATCTATACTACAACTACTCTACTACAGTTATTTATTAGTAGAAGTCCATACACAGTACAACATCTATACTACAACTACTCTACTACAGTTATTTATTAGTAGAAGTCCATACACAGTACAACATCTATACTACAACTACTCTACTACAGTCATTTATTAGTAGAAGTCCATACACAGTACAACATCTATACTACAACTACTCTACTACAGTTATTTATTAGTAGAAGTCCATACACAGTACAACATCTATACTACAACTACTCTACTGCAGTTATTTATTAGTAGAAGTCCATACACAGTACAACATCTATACTACAACTACTCTACTACAGTTCTTTATTAGTAGAAGTCCATACACAGTACAACATCTATACTACAACTACTCTACTACAGTTCTTCTACCGCTCTCCTCCAGCTCTGTGTTTGTTGTGTGAGTGTTAGTGCGTGTGTTCATGCGTGTGTATGTGGTTTTACTTATATATGTGTATGCGTGCGTACGTGCCTACGTACGTGCGTGCACGCGCGCGCCCTTGTGTGTTGTATGCACATCTCGACGACACTTGTATGTGCGTGTAGACTGTAGTGCGTCTGTAAACGTCAGTAGTTCTACTCACTGAAGCACCCTCAGACACCCCAGCGAGGACAGAGCCGCTGTGAGTGTGATGACGTCACTGTCCTCCAGGTCACACCAGCTAAGTCTGTTGAAGCACAGACATAACTGTTAATTTAATTTCCACAACTTGCAAGTAAAAACACTTGTGTCACGCCATCAGCAAGTCACATAATATCAACACATAATTTCACGACAATAGTCTTAATCAAGATCACACGTTTAACAATATCCCGATATATGTTTATTAATAATATAAATCGTGTATTAATTACGACTTGATTGTAATTAAGTTAACACCAAACAATATCACTTGAATGTAATCAACATACTTCAATATTTCCAACTGGGCTGAGTTGACCAGACTGTCGGACACGGCAGACATCATCGGGCCGTGCAGGTCGGGATTGTCGCAGAAACTAAACAAACGTCACATCTGTAAATTACTTTGACATGGTCCGTGTATGTGCCGTCTTTTCCTGTTTCGTTATAAAATGTGCAGCGTAAAAACGAAAATAGCTCACAAAGTTCGATTATCGTTTTCAAATTTGACGTAAGAGAAACGAGAAACGAATGCAAATTGTTGTCTACAGTTTTTGTAAAAATAAATAGAAACACAACATCAAAATGCAACAAAGCGTTTTTTCGTTTTCACTGCATCAAAACGAAAATCGAAAAGCGATTGCAGCACCATTTGTTCTTCGATATTCTTTCTGGCATCTGTTTCGTTGATGTGCGAAGCGGTAAAACACATAATAATAAAATCGTATATAAACATATCTTAACAAAATATAATATGTATAATATATATATATATATATATATATATATATATATATATATATATATATATATATATATATATATATATATATATATATATATATATATATATATATATATATATATATATATATATAAAATATGTATACATGCAAACAATGCGTTCGTGCGTGCGTGCGTGCGTGCGTGCACATTTGTGTATGTGCTAAGCGGCCACACAACGTGCCGACATTAATATACCGACTTTGTGCAAGAAAATATGTATTGTTATGACAGAACGCATATGTCTGAAACTTTCTTTTTAATAACGACGACGTGACGTGTCTACGATCATATACACATTAACCAATTAAACGAATTTTGACTCGACACTGAGTTTTTACTCATTACCATGTCATGCATATATTATATTTATATAGTTTAAATATTTGACATATCATGAGTAACTTTGTTGAACTTTGATGCATTTTATAATTACTGCAATTATATTGTAGCTATATGTGCATAAATGTTGAAAATAATATAAAACGTTATTACAGTGGTTATTGGTGAAATCCTTTATATGATGTAGTATATTTTAATAATACTATTTTAGTACTATATATATATATGTGTAATATAGCATACGACATTACTAGAACAAAATAATATTCGCTGCATTAAAAAATTAAACATGTGTTTTAATTAGTAAACTACCAAAGATGATATGTAATGTTGTTCATATTATGGGAATTACTTTGATAAGATAAATATATAATGTGATTTTTCATGTCAAGAAGTCCAATAAAAAAATATGCGTTAATCGGCAACTATTTTGGACAAGGTTTTAGTAAATATAGTCCCACATAAACAAGTCCAGATTATTTAGTAGTAACGTTTTTAGTACTAATATTTGCAATATTAATATCTTTGTATTTTTTTTTAATTAATAATAATAATATAAAATATAAAAAAAGTGTTATAATCAACGGACTCAATATCGGTAAATGCTACATTTTATGGATGTCGGAACACGTTGTGGAAGAGGTCGCTGGTTGTGTTAGGGGAGTGGACGTGTGGGCTGGTGGTCAAGCAGTAAAAAATAAGTCCGGCGGTCGGCATGGACATAAGTACAATAACTCATAGAGTCATACAACTCTTTAATCAACGAGGTACTCACTTGAGACTGGTAACATCAGTCGCCGCATCCGAGGTGAGTAGGAACGTCAAGTCCGGGAGTTGGGCGTTGGACATGACTCTACTGACGTCCAACTCGCCATGTTCTAAGATGTCACTAGACACGTGACGCCACAGCTCTGCTTGACCGTAATGTCTCAGAAGAGACAATACGTGAAGAACGCGCCGATTCGACCCATCCTCGAACTCGTCCTCCTCTTCCACTGACCCTCTACCTGTTTGAACAACTAGTTTATATTCATATACGAATTATTGCCTTGATCTCTCCATGAAATATAACACATTTAATCACAAAACACACGTTATTGTTTCACAGTGATACATCACTATATATTTGTTTCAGCACACCGAAATATGCTCAGTATATCTCGAAACAAAACCAGAACAGATATACAGTGTCCAGGATAGGTCACTGCCAACAAACATAATGGAACTACGTACAGGCAGTGATGCATGTGAAACTTGAGTGATACATCGTGTCCAACATACTCACAGGCGGCTTTCAGTATCAGGATTCTGTCTTCTGTCATCGCTGAAACAGTCAAGAAAACGATGTTTTCACCGTATAACAATACCCCCCAAAATATACTTTGTTTAGTGGCAGCCGCCTGCTAAATATACATTGATTAGCGGCAGCCGCCTGCTAAATATACTTTAATTAGTGGCAGCCGCCTGCTAAATATACTTTGATTAGTGGCAGCCGCCTGCTAAATATACTCTGATTAGTGGCAGCCGCCTGCTAAATATACTTTGATTAGTGGCAGCCGCCTGCTAAATATACTTTGATTAGTGGCAGCCGCCTGCTAAATATACTCTGATTAGTGGCAGCCGCCTGCTAAATATACTTTGATTACTGGCAGCCGCCTGCTAAATATACTTTGATTAGTGGCAGCCGCCTGCTAAATATACTCTGATTAACGGCAGCCGCCTGCTAAATATACTTTGATTAGTGGCAGCCACCTGCTAAATATAATCTGATTAGTGGCAGCCGTCTGTTAAAGTCCGACAAACATTCCCAGCTACATTAATTTTAACATAAGTTAATCGGTCTAATGTTGTGAAAATACTGTTAACTGTAAGCTGCTGTTAAATATATTAAAAATATTATTGATACAAATTTGTATTGACACTGAGAAAACAAGGAATACAATTTTACTTTGAGTGGTAATTTTTTTAAACATGTTATCTTTCCTGGGATTTACCCTCCAGAAGCTTTCTGGTTTCATGCCTTAAAAACAGATTTTTGACATAACATGCCCTGTAAATTTATAAGTGACAATACAATATATACAATTAACCCGTGATTATCTGGTCTGCATTGACTTTATTCAAATAACCTAAATAGAAACATGGTGTCTTCCGGTAGCTTGTGTAGACATAGTGTTCATAGCCCAGTTGTCACTTGCCCCTGTCGGATACAGGCACTAATGTGGAGCTACTGGCGCTAATGTGGGGCTACTGACACTAATTTGGAGCTGCTGGTACTAATGTGCAGCTACAGGCACTACTGAGGGAGCTACTGACACAAATGGGGAGCTACTAACACTGGTGGGGAGCTACTGATATTAATGGCCGAGGGCGAGTGGCCGAGGACGAGTGGCGGTTGGCGAGGGGAGTAAACCAGTGGTACGACTGACTTACGCAGCCACTCACACTAGAATGTATCATTATTTCTGGGACTACTGGTACGGGGGCTGCTAGGACTGATACACTGACACGGTGACTACTGGGACGAGTTTATTCGAGTAGGGGCAACTTGGACGGGGTTACTGCTATTGGGGCTATTATAGTGAGAGTACCCGTGTTGTGTGCTACACGTGCATACGAGAAAACTTAAAAATATCGTCACACCTTTTGTTACTCTCTGTTTGTTTCCACGCTCCGATTCCTTGGGCCTTTCGCCTTGCTCTGAAAACAAATGCCATATATGTGCTTTTGTTTCCACACCGTCAGTTCATGTGAATATTATCCCGACTGCAACACGAATTGTGCTCATGAATGTTCTAGTGAGTTCCTGGCACATTACCTAATTGATCATAGGTTTCACATTTGCACTATTTTTCAAATATTATACCAGCAATATTTATACCATAATTACACGCACGCAAGCACGCGCGCACGCACGCAAGGAAGCACCCACGGAAGCATGCAGGCACGCACGCACGCACACACACTGACACACATACACTGGTACGGGGGCTACTTGGAGGGTGTTTTCTGGTACGAATGCTATTGGGACAGGGTACGGGCCCGGGGGCTACTGGGATGAGGTTACTGGCTCGGGGCTACTGGGAGGGAGCTACTGGGACGGGAGCTACTGGGACGGGAGGTACAGGATAGTACTGGTATTTCATACTGTACTTGCATACGAAAATACTTTTAAATAATCATCATACATTTCGTTGCTTTGGGCGTGCTCCTTGCCATGAAGACAAACACTATTTGTTTTGCTTTTATTTGAACATAGTCTGTTCATGTGAAGATTGTCCCGGTTATTAGAAGAAACGTGAATGCTCCAGTGAGTTCCTAGCTCAGTATCTATTTAATCATAGCTTTTCCATATCCTTAATGTTAATACTATTATGCCACCGGTATGTTATACACAATATGTATATATAATATACACGCACGCACGCACACAAACACACAGGCACGCACGCATGCACGCATACACGTACACCCACCCACCTTCCGATGCTGGTTTAAGCGGCACCTTCATCTTTAATGCCTCAACTTCATTCGTTAGAAATTGGATTTTCCCTGAAACACGTTTCGTTCTTGTTCACAAAGTTTAAGAAATTTGTGGTGGAGAATTAGCATATATTTGAAGTAAAAGTATTTTTTTGCATCACCAAGAAGGTTGGAGCTTAAATCACAAGGTTAGTTCGATTGAACAACGATCACCTCCCGGTTTTTAGGAAAATAAAAAATGCTCCAACGTTTTGAACCGTTTACCCGACATCAACATTATGTAGCGCCCAAGGATTAATGCAGAGTCAGGTTGCTCAGTCGGATAGGGGACACAAGTGATTCTCGTTTCGAGCGATAGTTGACGAGATAATGCACTTCCTGTCCTTAAGTTGTTCACACCATAACACGTTAAATGTACCTACCTATGTCATCATAAAACAAACCATTGGTATTATTATTGTTACATTTTAATGTTAGTTGCTTTAATAAATTATATAAATAAATGTTGTATTGTTTGTTCTCTCTGTTTTAATTCCAACTGTGTGTATGTGTGAAATGCGATAGCGGGCAGCGGGTCGTTGGGGCTGAGACTAGCGTGCCTTATTGACGGGCTGAGTCCGTTGTGGATGGGCAAGAATTATTATTGTCTGACGCGTTATACAACGGGTCAATACAAATTATTATCAGTCCTTTATGGACTTTTTAACTTTAAATTTCCCTGGCTGATTGTATACGTTCGAACTCCATTTTCAAAAACCCGTCGACTGGCCTTAGTACGCGAGCCGTGACATCTAGTCGAGGATATTCCGGTCTAACTTATGAAAGCTAAATGGCTTAATGATGCCGATGTATAAAACACAATTAATACCTTCGGCGGCCTCGCATTTTGTTCGCTTCACAGGATCTTTTGGACGGCGCTTTGCCTCTGAAAATGAGGCAACAGTCTTCTCGCAATTTCTTGTACATAATATGTCATCATACATAGTCCACAATCCCTTGTACAATATATGTCCTTATACATAGTCCACAATTCCTTGTACATCGTATGTCCTCAGACATAGTCCACACTTCCTTGTACATCATATGTCCTCATACACAATCCACAATTCCTTTTACATCATATGTCCTCACACATAGTCCACAATTCCTTGTACATCATAATGTCCTCATACATAGTCCACAATTCCTTGTACATCATATCCTCTCAAACATAGTTCACAATTCCGTGTACATCATATATCCCTTTACATAGTCCAAAGTCCATTGCACATCATATGTCCTCGTACATAGTCCACAATTCCTTGTACACCACATGTCCTCTCTTACATAGGCTACAATTCTTGTATATCATATGTCCTCACACATAGTTCATAATTATTTGTACATCATATGTCCTCATACACAATCCACAATTCCTTGTGCATCATATGTCCTCATACACAATCCACAATTCCTTGTGCATCATATGTCCTCATACATAGTTCACGATTTGGCAACACATTAAAAATAACTCAACAAAGCAAGTATACTATTTGAAAATTACTACTAATAATTTTGCAATTTGCACATTCAGACAGGTTTCTGAGAACTTATTTTGTTACAACCACCCGGACTGAAATAAAGAAATGGATTCCTCGACACCTGCTGTTTAGAGCACATGATACTTTCTGCAAGTGTGTTGATGGTACTAGATAATTCGGGATCAACTGCGACACAAAATGTATTTCTCCCGAATAATACCGATATATATATATATATATATATATATATATATATATATATATATATATATATATATATATATATATATATATATATATATATATATATACTGTATCAATATGTGAATAACATATTTTAGATACGCCTTTTAATATGTGTGATTTTGTCCACATTTATTACAGATTAATATTACTTCATGGGACCACCTACTCCAAAACGACACGAACCATATTATAGTAATTGGTGTGGAAAAACGGATAGGCTGCTTAAATACACTCACGAACTTGTTCTTCAAGGTCTCTTCTCTTGATTTTAAGCAGAGCTTCGCGAAGGTTGTCGAACATCACGTTGGCACTTTCTGTAGGACTCTTGCTGTTTCTCCACGTCTCAAGAATCTTAAAGTTGATAACAACCAGGTCTGCGTAGCGAAACGTTATTTGATCAATTTTGTTAGATGTGAGGCCCAGGTAGACGCCAAATTGTAGATAATTGGTGCCCAACTTCTCAGCGAGGTTCATCAGGAAGCTGTCGTTCAGTGGCTCTGAAAAGAAAACATTTGTTGTCAAAATAACTCTTAATACAGCGTTCATAAATGCATCATTATTCGGAGTATCAGAGGCATCTACATTAGGGGTAACAATGACGTGACATTAGGAGTAACAAGAGCATCTATATTGTAGTAAACCGGGAATCTATATTAGCCGTAACAAGGAAACCTACATTACGAGTAACAATTACACCTACATTGGCAATAACAGTGGCATCTATTTTATAGTAAAACGGGCATCTACATTATTAGTAAGAAATGCATCTATATTCAGAAGAACAAGGACATCTACATAAGGAGTAACAAAGACATCTAACTACATAGATATTACTGAGTTTGCACAGTTTAATGGATTCTAGTGAGTCTTTGTCAACGCAGAATAAGTATCTTCTTTCAGGGAATATAGTTACACTGTCTAAATACTCAATACAAGACAATCAATTGTACATCTGCGAACACCACAACATTGGTATTGCTCTTTGCTAGTGTTCAATACGATACAGCACTTCTGCACCTAAATAACAATTAAAACATGTGTAGATCAACATCGTTCTCACCAAATTCATCTATAACGACCGCAGCAGCAGCAGCCGCAGTTCCACCGGTAGAAGTGGCAGCAGCATCGGTGTTCCGGGGGTGTTGTTGAGCCATGGCTGTGATGTTAGAAGAACAATACATTATTGGCACAACATTGTGTAAAGGCCCGTTCACACCAACGATTAGTCGGCCGATTCGTCGTGTGTCAGCTGACCAATTGGACGCATCGTTTCTCGTTGTTTTCAAGAAAATAATCGTTCAATTGGTCGGGCGACAATGAACGCAGACGCACGCACGCACGAAAGCATGCACACACACACACACACACACACACACACACACACACACACACACACACACACACACACACACACACACACACACACACACACACACACACACACACACACATCAATTGCGCAATAAATGTCACTCTCAATAAAAATATTTCTCAGCTAAATACATGTTTGAAAAAATCCCAATCGAATAATAATAGAATATGGATCAGGATATATTTTATGTGGGGTCCATTTTATATAGACCTGTAATAGGATATGGACACCCGAAGAAACGGATCCGACAATACTTGTGTTATTATGGAATGTGAACCCCTGGGTTGAAATTATATACTAGAATATGGGCCAAAATTAATAAGGAAAATTGACCCGGGAGTCCATTTTCAGGGGTGTCCATATCCCATCTGACACGGGCATACCTTGCCTCTGGGGAAGGGGAACTAAATATATTGCCCCTATACTATCCTTTAATAAAATTCCATGTTTTATGGGTATGTCGTCTATGTTGCCGAACACACGCAACGTGCTTATAGGGTATGAACTCACGCTAGCTGGGTCATTAGAAGTATACACGAGAGTTCCCCTTAATGTATGAATATGTTAGTGAGTTAATCTATGTAATGGAACAATTAACGTTTTACGCATTTTAGGGCTTATACAAGTGTTTTTGCATTGTGCACTATTGTACACTGGGCCAGTAATGAATATGTTAACATAGGAGTACCGTGGGTGTGTCTATTGAACTATATGACGTGGCAGTCAAGGGGACATGTGGTTACTAGCCAGAGGCATTGATCGATGTATCGATGGCAATAACGACATGCCATCTATGTCATTTGTATATGGAGACTATTGCGATAACTAATTGTCACGGTTGACTGATTACGCTGAACGAGACACGATTATGTTTCACAAAGAAAGTCGTTTGCAAACATCCTTTCATCTGCTCAAAGCGGGTAATCAATTTGATCTGTAACATAGCGTCGCTGAGTAACAACCCCAGGGTAGCAGCTTTCCCACAATGACTCATACAAACACGTCCGGTGGACTACAGAAATTCTTCCTTGTGTCATGTGAAAATTATCTGCTTATATTCTGGCTGAAGCTGATTATTTCTTACTACTTCTTTGCACACTTTCGTCTTTGTCAGTTTTTTGTCTCGTTGCGTTTTATTCACCTTTTAATTTACGATAATTATATTTAGTTATGGACACTAGTCAGTCATTGCTTTTACACAAGTACATCAGTGTTGTTACAATAGTACATCAGTGTTGTTATACTAGTCCATCAGTGTTGTTACACTAGTCCATCAGTGTTGTAACATTAGTACCCACTGATACATAGTCAAACACTCTACCACAGAGCCACCGCCCCACTGATACATAGTCCAACACTCTATTACAGAGCCACTGCCCCACTGATACATAGTCCAACACTCTACCACAGAGCCACCGCCCCACTGATACATAGTCCAATACTCTATTACAGAGCCACTGCCCCATTGATACATAGTCCAACACTCTACCACAGAACCACCGCCCCACTGATACATAGTCCAACACTCTACCACAGAGGCACCGCTCCACTGAAACATAGTCCAACATACTACCACAGAGCCACCACCCCTCTGATACATAGTCAAACACTCTACCACAGAGCCACCGCCTCACTGATACATAGTCCAACACTCTATTACAGAGCCACTGCCCCACTGATACATAGTCCAACACTCTACCACAGAGCCACCGCCCCACTGATACATAGTCCAATACTCTATTACAGAGCCACTGCCCCACTGATACATAGTCCAACACTCTACCACAGAGCCACCGCCCCATTGATACATAGTCAAACACACTTCCACAGAACCACCGCCCCATTGATACATAGTCCAACACTCTACCACAGAGCCACCGCCCCATTGATACATAGTCAAACACACTTCCACAGAACCACCGCCCCATTGATACATAGTCCAACACTCTACCACAGAGCCACCGCCCCACTGATACATAGTCCAACATTCTATTACAGAGCCACCGCGCCACTGAAACATAGTCCAACACTCTACCACA
Source organism: Lamellibrachia satsuma (assembly GCA_033239005.1). NCBI lineage: Eukaryota > Metazoa > Annelida > Polychaeta > Sabellida > Siboglinidae > Lamellibrachia > Lamellibrachia satsuma. Next base: position 347,689 of record BSQZ01000059.1, read on the forward strand.
GAGCCACCGCCTCACTGATACATAGTCCAAAACTCTATTACAGAGCCACCAACCCACTAATACATAGTCCAACACTCTACCTCAGAACCACCGCCCCACTGAAACATAGTCCTACACTCTACAACAGAGCCACCGCCCCTCTGATACATAGTCCAACATTCTACCACAGAGCCACCTCCCACTGAAACATAGTCCAACACTCTACCACAGAACCAAAGCCCCACTGAAACATAGTCCAACACTCTACAACAGAGCCACCGCCCCACTGATACATAGTCCAACAATCTGCCGCAGAGCCACAGCCCCACTGATACATAGTTCAACACTCTACCCCAGAGCCACCGTCCCATTGATACATAGTCAAACACTCTACCACAGAGCCACCGCCTCACTGATGCACAGTCCAACACTCTTCCACAGAGGCACCGCCCCACTGATACATAGTCCAACATACTACCACAGAGCCACCACCTCACTGATACATAGTCCAACACTCTACCACAGAGCCACCGACCCACGGATACGTAGTCCAACATTCTACCACAGAGCCACCGCCCCACTGATACATAGTCAAACACACTACCACAGAACCACCGCCCCACCGAAACATAGTCCAACACTCTACCACAGAGCCACTGCCCCACTGATACATAGTCCAACACTCTATTACAGAGCCACCGACCCACTGATACATAGTCCAACATACTACCACAGAACCACCGCCCCACCGAAACATAGTCCAACACTCTACCACAGAGCCACCACCCCACTGATACATAGTCCAACACTCTACAACAGAGCCACCACCCACTGATACATAGTCCAACACACTACCACAGAGCCACCGCCCCACTGATACATAGTCCAACACTCTACCACAAAACCACCGCCCCACTGAAACATAGCCCAACACTCTACCACAGAGCCACCGCCCACTGAAACATAGTCCAACACTCTACCACAGAGCCAACGCCCCATTGAAACATAGTCGAACACTCTACCACAGAACCACCGCCCCAGTGAAACATAGTCGAACACTCTACCACAGAACCACCGCCCCTCTGAAACATAGTCCAACACTCCACCATTGGGCCACCGCCACACTGATACGTAGTCCAACACTCTACCACAGAGCCACCGACCCACTAATACATAGTCCAACACTCTACCACAGAGCCACTGCCCCACTGATACATAGTCCAACACTCTACCACAGATCCACCGCCCCACTGATACATAGTCCAACACTCTACCACAGAGCCACCGCCCCACTGATACATAGTCCAACACTCTACCACAGAGCCACCGCCCCACTGATACATTGTCCAACACTCTACCACAGAGCCAGCGCCCCACTGATACATAGTCCAACACTGTATTACAGAGCCACCGACCCACTAATACATAGTCCAACACTCTACCGCAGAGCCACCGCCCCACTGATACATAGTCCAACACTCTATTACAGAGCCACCGACCCACTAATACATAGTCCAACACTCTACCACAGAGCCACCGCCCCCACATTGTCCAACACTGTTGTTACAATGCATCAACTGTCAACGCTGACAATAGCTCAATAACATAAACATGTTTAAATATTCATGTATACTTGTAAAGGGGTTGTTTTAGCACTACAACACTAATTATTCTGATCTCATGATACATACGTACCATTGTCTTTACAAAACACTTTCTATATGTGTGGTTTAATAAGAATATTATTGGTTAACCGAACAAAGGGGACATTTTAATATTGACTTGATTAGTATGCCCCACACTCTCTGACGCAGCTAAGTGTAGCCTTGGTCAGTTACTATTGCTTAAAAATATTTGATTAAATGATAGATTGACGTGTTGCATATCTTACAACATACAAATATGTTTCTCTCGTTCACCTGTTAATAATTTCTGGAAAACAAAAAATTAATACAAACATTACGCTAGTTATTACACGAAGATACCGCTTTACGATACATAACTCATCTATAAATAAATCTTTAATTTCGAAGATGGAACTTAATGAATGCTTTATCAGTCCATCCAATTCCAGTTTGATACCAATGCCGATGGTAACTATGCTACAGCAATAAAGATTAAATCATGAAATATATCATTGTTACTTTAGATGTACTTTGAGAAACAAATATTGCGAGCATTCGGGAACTTTAATGATACAAAATCCCTAAATAGCTGCATATCGGTTAACCACTGAACATCGCCTAGCATTCCTTTTAAATATGTTATGGAAAGATGGCACCAGAAAATATTAATTATGTTCAAATAAAAGTAAACATTGCATATCAACATTAAATATGTTAGACTGTGGATAGTGGCAGGCTTAGAATCCATCTGAGAAATATGCTTTCTTTTCTATGTTGCAACTATTGTGTGCCTCGTTTCCGATCAACCTCAACCTTTAAACCTATAAGGAAATGTCCCGTCTCAGGTCTAAATATAGCACCAACGTATGTGTTACACTGCTTATGCATGTCTTCTACGGCAGTCCTTTAAATTACACAATATACACTATCAACTGTACCTCAATCAGTAGCTTTCTGTGGATATGTCAGAGAAGGTGTGTTGGTGACACCAATCACTGTGGTAGCTCTTTCTGTGTTGATGACAATAGTCACTGCGTTAGATCTTTCTATGTTGATGACACAAGTCAGTGCGTTAGCTCTTTCTATGTTGATGGCATGACCACTGTGGCAGTTCTTTCTGTGTTGATGACACGGTCACAGTGGTAGTTATTTATGTGTTGTTGACACTAGTCACTGTGGCAGCTCATTCTGTGTTGTTGACACCAATCAGTGTGGCAGTTGTTTCTGTGTTAATGACATCAGTCACTGTGGTAGCCTTTTCTGATTTTTTTTATGACATCAGTAACTGTGGTAGATCTTTCTGTGTTGACGACACCAGTCACTGTGACAGCTCTTTCTGTGTTGATGACACCAGTCACCGTGGCAGTTCTTTCTGTGTTGATGACATCAGTCATTGTGGCAGCTCTTTCTGTGTTGATGACATCAGTCACTGTGGCAGCTCTTTCTGTGTGGATGACATCAGTCACTGTGGCAGCTTTTTTTGTGTTGATGACATTAGTAACTGTGGTAGATATTTCTGTGTTGATGACACCAGTCACCGTGGCAGTTCTTTCTGTGTTGATGACATCAGTCACTGTGGCAGCTCTTTCTGTGTTGATGACATCAGTCACTGTGGTAGCTCTTTCTGTGTTGATGACACCAGTCACTGTGACAGCTCTTTCTGTGTTGATGACATCAGTCACTGTGGCAGCTCTTTCTGTGTTGATGACAACAGTCACTATGATAGCTCTTTCTGTGGTGATGACACCAGTCACTGTGACCGCTCTTTCTGTGTTGACGACATCAGTCACTGTGACAGCTCTTTCTGTGTTGATGACACCAGTCATTGTGACAGCTCTTTCTGTGTTGATGACACAAGTCACTGTGACAGCTCTTTCTGTGTGGATGACATTAGTCACCGTGGCAGCTCTTTCGAAAAGACTGCGATGAGAATGAAATGCAAATTAATGGTAATTATGGCCACTAGAATACAACAATTAAGTTATTGTTTCATTACAGCAATTTAGGTAACCTAAGCACATATTGACATATTGAAGTATTTGTTAACATCTTCAAACATGTCATTATAAATGTCCTTTTACATGACCAGCACAACCTTAGCACCAAACTTAGACTCAATTATGATTATGATACAAACCCAATCCAGGTTTGAGCATTTATATTGTGTCTGCTCTCCTCAACATAACAGCATTTTCAGTATTTCACAGGTTGTGGTAGCAAAGTTTACATGGCATACGATGTAATGTACTAGAATAAATGAGTCATACCCCATTGTATTCATATTCTAAAACCTATACGTTCCAAACATCTTATTAAGTGGCACATGCAAATATTATTCTACGTACTCAGGACACCACAACGCACAAAATGTCACAAATAATAACATAGGAAATGGATAATGGCTCACCTGATTGCCCACCTAATGGCTCACCTAATGGCTCAACTAATGGCCCACCTAATGGCTCACCTAACGCATTCTTGACAGCAGCACAATTCAGCGGAGAAAACAAAACGCACGCCACAAATATCAACGCCCACCTGACTGCTCGGTCAGAAGTGGCAGCAGGCAATTGTGACATACAATGGAATGCCGTTTAACTGGTTTAGCCAAAAATAAACATGGAGACATGTTCTATGCATACAATGCACGACCAACAGGATGCCGTTGAATTATGTGTATGTTCTTCGTAAATGTTTCTTTCAAGGAAATTATTGTTTAGAAGAGTTTTAAGTGGAATATATGAGAATAGTACTTATATTGCCTATTTAAATGTTCTCAATGAGTTATTCTGAACTGCACGGCCTGTAGGTTGTAACTTGTAAGTGAACTGGTCACGGTTAAACAAACAATGATCTCCTTGTCAAGACGCGCACCCCAGTACACGCTTAGCGTCGAATTTATATAAACTGCATAAATGGGCATAATAATACATAGAGCATATTAAGCACTATTTAAACGTTGATTCGTGTCCTGTTTCAAACGCGGTGTACAGTCAAAGACCTCGCCAGCAACGAGATTTGAACCTCTCAGTAAAGCGGTTACACATCGTTGCACGCACAGCTGCTATGAGCCGTCTTTCAACGGGCGCACATGTGGCATCAGTGCATACTTTTCCTATTCATATATATATATTCAACTGTTCGTGTGTAGCTATTTATAATACGTGACATACTGACGGCTGCGGCCAGCCAGTGGCAACCAAAAGGAGGTCACTAGCTTGTCAGAACTGAGATTTCAATTCTCAGAAAGAGTATGCACCCTTTATTAAATCACACCAGGGTTTAACATACACTTAACCACGAATACGAAATAAATAACACACTGCCATTTATGCTGTTTGATCAGTTGATATTATAGATACCCAAAACCAGCAATCCCAACAATAACAATGTATTCACTGAAAGCACTATTCATATATTATGATCTGGGACATGACTATATTGAGTTGTTGACAAAAATGTACTACAATGTCACATATGCACTAGTGACCTGCACGGGCCGGGCTTTGGGTCCAAGCCCGGCCCGGCCCGCAGCCCGCGGGCCGGGCCGGGCCTTTACATATTTTCGCGGGCCGGGCCGGGCCGGGCCGGGCCTGGGCCTTCATACTGCGGGCCCGGGCCGGGCCTGGGCTGAACAAATTTAAACACAACGGGCTTGGGCCGGGCCTGGGCCTAGTGTGAGCGGGCCGGGCCTGGGCTGGGCCTGGACATGATGAAAATATTCATACAAAACACCGATTATAACTTTATTTTTGTAATAAAAACTGATTATAAATTGTAATTCCGGTTAATGAATGTTTAAAATTATTTCTTTAGTATTATATAGTTGCAAATTAAGATCTTGCATGGAATCTAATGGCCCCATAAGTTCACTTAGCTGGAAGTAGCCAGCCCCAAATGTTTACTTTAGAAATATTTGCAGAGGCAATCAAGCCATGATTAACCATCAACTTATCACCCTTTGACCCTACCAGTTGACATTCTACTGTCTAGGTCTTCCCTCCAAACATTGCCCACCTGAATGACCTGCCCACTGGCAAGTGCTCGCTAGGCCACTAGCCCACTACCCAGTACCAAACCCAGTTGGTAATTGGTATTTCTCCCCAGTCCTAATTCTTTCACACTTCACACATGTCTGAACCTGTCTGTCTCAGGCTAGTGACTGCAGGCCTGCTGGAAATGCCACTGGGTGTCAGTGCCAGTGGGTGACATTTAATTGAAATATCATATTGAATTATGTTAACTTAGTTGAACTACTTCAATTAACAATATAAATTTGGGTTATGGCTTGCATATGGGTTAAGTCAGGGTAAGATAAACAAATCTCCTACCCTAACCATAAGCCAATACATTAAAGCCAAATATACCAAATGTTACCATATTTAATAGTAATGACACTAAGAAGTTTTTCTTTATTTTTCTTCAGGATATTCGTAAGCTCGTCTTTGTTATAAGATTATAGGTTTATCTTCTCTAAACTTAGCGGGCCGCGGGCTTACCCAACTTTGGCCCGCGGGTATGGGCCGGGCCCGGGCCTGAAACTTGCGGGCCGGGCCGGGCCTGGGCCAAACATTCACGGTCTGGGTCGGGCCTGGGCCTAAATTCTAGTTTGCTGGCCTGGGCCGGGCCGGGCTTGAAAAATTATTGCGGGTCTGGGCCGGGCCTGGACTCTAACTGCTAATTGCGGGCCACGCTTGGGATCAAATTCTAGGCCCGCGCAGGGCACTAGTGTGCACTGACTAAGTGATGACTTGGCCCCCCACGATACTAATCTCTGTGAAAAAGCCAAACAAAAACTGTGTGGTAAGCAATGTATGCATAATAGATACTAATATATACTATATGTAAAATAAAACGTGAGCGCACGTGCGTGCATGTCCGTATGGCTTGTTTATGTGTGCTCGCGTGTGTGTGCGCGTGTGTGTTGGCGTGAGTGGACGCGCGCGTGCACGTCACGTCGTACTCGAAAACGCTGGCTGATATCACAAAGGCTGAACCTCGCGATCGAGTAACGACAAACACATCGACGACAGAGCCTTGATCGCTCAGTCTCACTGTGGTGGGGAGGCTAATGAATGCCATGTCGCTCACCGCAGAACAAAACGATATGATCATTGCAAGAAGACACCGCCACGCACCACTGAACACACCTAGTGGGTCGATCTACAGGTTTGGCGCCGAACTGGCGGCATAGTGATTGGGACGCTCTCGTGTGTAACTACTTTAAAGGGCCCGTTTACTGGCGCCGCTGTAAGAAGAATGAGTTGTTGAACAATATAATTATGGACACAATTGCAAAGCCCAAAATTCGACCAGTTGAGTGGTGTGTGCACACGCGTGACATTAAATCGACAACATCGCTAAGATATCGAATGTGTTATGAAGAAAGAAACATGTTTTATCACTTAACAAAGATATCAAATGTGCTATGAAGAAAGAAACATGTTTTATCACTTAACAAAGATATCAAATGTGCTATGAAGAAAGAAACATGTTTTATCACTTAACAAAGATATCAAATGTGCTATGAAGAAAGAAACATGTTTTATCACTTAACAAAGATATCAAATGTGCTATGAAGAAAGAAACATGTTTTATCACTTAACAAAGATATCAAATGTGCTATGAAGAAAGAAACATGTGTTATCACTTAACAAAGATATCAAATGTGCTATGAAGAATGAAACATGTGTTATCACTTAACAAAGATATCAAATGTGCTATGAAGAAATAAACATGTTTTACCACTTAACAAAGATATCAAATGTGCTATGAAGAAAGAAACATGTTTTATCATTTAACTGAGATAGTAGAATAAGAGGACACGATGTAATACTAGTTAATGAACAGTGTAGATTGGATATCAGAAAGTACTCATGTTTACAGAGGAAAATAAATGAATGGAACAGATTATCAACAGATTGTGTAAATGCTAGCAACGTGAATATGTTAAAAACGAAATTGTCAAATATCTTAGATAGGCGGATTACACATAGGATTCTCGATAAGGCTCTCAATAAGTCAATTTCTTCCTTGTCCACTTGCCATCTCTGTCTTTTTGCTTGGATAGCAATCTTGGTAAAGTCTTCACTTCATTGGGACATATTGAGCACAGTTAATATATAATAAGCCGCGTTGGCGGTAGAGCACAACGCGTTGAATCAGGTCTTATTACAGACAAATTAGTAGAGACTATTAGAAACATTTTGACATTAAGATTACTGTTAAATTTTACAAGGTGTCAACATTTTAAACACGTAACAAGTATAATACAAACACAATCTTTGCATTACAAAAGTTGTTTTAGCGAATGTGTACTTCTATATCTATATGGATCTACATCTACATGGATAACGGGAAGAACTATTCGGTGTACAATCCCGTGGACACCCAGTGGAAAGCATCAGTCACTGAGAATTAGAAAAAAGGAAATAAATAAAATATTGCTTTAAGATATGAGATAGTAAACTAACAATTTGAGTGACGTGGTTATGTTTATGGATGCTGTCCACGGGGCTTACAGTTACCTAAAGTAATAATACAGTTTTATCTAATATGCTTTTAAAACTGGAGATTGTTTCACTGTTGAACATTTCGGCGCTTAAGGAATTCCAGTCTGTAAATGTTAATGGATTTAACTGCTGGGGAAATAAAGTGGTGACAACCGATCGATCTACTATGGCGAGTAGAAGTTTCAAGGTAGTCTGGCAGGGTGACGGCGATTTGATGGTGTATGACTTTGTGGAAGATCGACACTCTTGCAACTGTCCTTCTATTTTGGAGGGTGGACCAGTTAAGTGTAGACAACATACTAGTAACACTGGATTCTCTAGAATAATTGTGCAATACAAAACTGGCAGTTGGAATGTTTCCATTTTATTCATTTGACATTTCCAGTGTGGGCCCCATACGGCTGAGGAATTCTCGAGCTTAGGCTTGACAAGGATGGTGCATACTTTCGCCTTTACTTCTTGTGAAAACATATGTAGGTTTCTTTTTATTAACCAGATAATTTTATTTGATTTAGAAATGACGATATTGATGTTTTTTTTTCCGTTTAAGATATCGCTGGAATTCGACTCCAAGATATGGATGGTGACTGAAAGACTTGAGAATCACACATTCCATGACATAGGCCATTTTAGTGAGTTGTGGATTTTATGCATACGTAGTGTATACCAGTTTTCTGGATTAAATATCATTTACCATTTTCGGGCCCAGAGTGACAATTTACAGAGAAATAATTTTGAAGAACAAGTGTATCAGCGACCCCCGTCAACTGTGTCAGCGACACTGTCAACTGTGTCAGCAACACTTTCAATTGTCCTGAACAGCAGACGGTCATCAGCAAATAGTTTAATGTGGGAAGTAAGATTTTCTCTAATATCATATATGTATAATAGAAACACGAGCAAGCACAGTACCCCGGTGAACACAGGAAAACATTTTAGTTTTGAGTGAAGCATCACCATCAAGTACAACCAGATGTGTCCTATTTGTAAACCAAGAACTGACCCAACGCCAAGTCTTTCCCTGTGTGCCAGAGTGTTTTAGTTTGAGAGCTTCTGGTGAGGAGCTTCTGGTGAGGGAGAGTGTCTAAATCTTTGGAGAAATCTAGGATTTGAACATATGTCTGTTTATGGTTGTCTAAAGGTCTGGCAAGAAAGTCAACGGTTCAGAGTAACTGGCTATCACACGAATGCTGAGGGCAAAAACTTTGTTGGAAGGTATAGGTTCCAGTAGTGCGATAAATAGGTCGGCAATTTTTTTATAGCACTGTGTCAACGTTTTTTGAAAATGGTACATACATCAACAGTATGCCAATCTTCATCAGTTTTCCTTTGTGGAAGGATGAAAATGAATGTTAGGATTGGTGTTATTTTACCTGAATAGTCCTTAAGCATATTGACAGGGATTAGATTTGGACCAGGTGCTTTATTTACTCGTACGTTATCCAATAGATTTTGAATTCCTTTACACGAGACAGTTCAATTCAGGGTTTGAAGAAAAGACGAGAGAGAAGCGCCTTCTGAGAGAGTTGTTTGACCATTGTTTGCTGGGAAGGTTAAAATTGCATCTAAGCAGTATGTTTGGAAGCGTGTTACCAGAACATGTTTACTGGTTTTTCACAAGTAAATATTGATCGAACACATTTTCTCCATTATCTGGTGGAAGATAGAAAGCACCTATATGTAATGGCTTACTGTTGGTGGATTGGAGTTTAATTTATATAATTTCAGCATCAGAAGAAAAATTAGGTTGTGGTGATGCTACAGTGATATCTCGTACAGCAATAAATATTTCTTCACCATGTATATTTCTGTCGTTGCGAAATATTTCTTCGTTAGTCGGGAAGATCTCATTGGAGCATACGCTATCATCTAAGAGATTTCCCGTGCCCAGTATGATATCTGGTTTCTTTGTTTTGACTAAGCTATGAAAATGAGTTTTTTGGTGGCCCTTCGCATACTCCTATAATTTAATGACATTATTTTGAGTTTTTCAATGTTTTTTTGTTTTGTATCTGATGTTTACTGCAGGAGTTATTGGGTGTAACATTTCTGCAATTTGTTTTTATCAGAATATTATTTACTGTTTCTTTACTTATTAGGTAAGCCTTTCAAGTATGAAATAATGCATCGGCCTTTGTTGAATCCGACCATGAATAATTTGTTTGATCAAGCTTGCCGCGGTCCGTGGACGACGTGGATTTGTTTATCTGAGAGAATCGTGCATATTAAGTAGGCAAGGACCGGAGTATTAACTGATTTAGGGGTGTTTACTTAGTGGACTATACAGGGAGACGGTGATGGTGTGATGATCTCGGCGAGCAGCGGGCCCAGCGTGGGCGCCCGGGTGACAAATGAAGGGCATGTTTGAGTCAGCCACGTAGAAAGTTAGACCATGCATATGTCCGTAGAATTGTATCCTCTCCACTAAAGTTTGGAGCGTGAAGGGGAATCGTAAGATAAGTAATGATCGAGCAAAAAAATCGAGAGGCTCCGCATATATAGAAATGGGTAGGTGGACGCACGTCCGTTGCGTCTATCCTCGTGAAGCGTACGACGACGGCGGATGGGGCGCAGGGTGAAGCGGACGGCACGCTCTTCGACGGCTGACGGCAGAGAATCAAAGAGATAGAGACAAATACACGATATAAATATATATATATATATATATATATATATATATATATATATATATATATATATATATATATATATATATATATATATATATATATATATATATATATATATATATATATATATATATATATATATATATATATATATATATATATATATATATATATATATATATATATATATATATATATATATATATATATATATATATATATATATATATATATATATATATATATATATATATATATATATATATATATATATATATATATATATATATATATATATATATATATATATATATATATATATATATATATATATATATATATATATATATATATATATATATATATATATATATATATATATATATATATAATAGATAGAGAGTAGGTGCAGACTGTACGCTCTTCGGCTGCGAACGAGACGACTGCCGAAGTGACGCGTCAAAAGGCGACAACCATCCGTTCACGATGACAAGTCTTCTAAGAATGAATATACTCGACCCCGACCCGATATGTGCATAGTGAAACGTTCATACACACACATCGAAATTCAAATATTCAAATATCATGCTTCTAATATTAGTTTGTTGATGGCGTTTGTTGGGAAGTGTACAAATATTCTGGAAAAAAAAAGAAAAGTGACAGGTAGATAAAGGATCTATACATAATGAAAGTTGAGATAATGAGATGATTACATCATACATCGATGTCCTATTATAAAGAACACGTTAACAATAATGTGTGAGCGTGAGGTGATTGTATTCTAATATACTGGGACAAAATGTCATGGTAGTGTCCAAATCACATTTCACACGTTACAAGATGTTGACATGAGATCGTGTCAGTGTCGTGTGTGATCATCGTGAGCTCGGTTGACAACAATATAATGTCCCCTCATATACTTCAACATAGGTGTGAAGAATCGACCCGGAAGTATCCGCAACTGTCTCACGTGACATCACCACGTGACGTCACCACGTGATGTCACCACGAGTTATGTGTGGTTACGATGATGTCATGTATCGTTACTGTTGTTTGAAGCAAATCAAGAAATCTAAAGACAATGTGTGTATCAATTAACGGTGCGAAGAATGGTGGAATTACCTTCACAGCTCATTAATTCATTGCAAGAGAGTTCATATTTTCAAAAAGAACTATACTGTTCAAGTATTGCACAGCTACGTAACCAATGAGTAACCCGATTATGGTAAAAATGGATTGTATTGCCTTTTAATTTTTCTCTTTAAAATAATCACAAATGTACTCAGAACTGAATTGTACAATACGTGCTTACCCTTGTATAATTGTATTATTTAGTGTCAATTAGAAATTACAGGGCAAGCAACATAAGCATTGCGCTTCTTCTTGCCGTTTTTAAACTTTTCAACTTTTACTATTTAAGATTAACAGTCAATTGTGCGTTTATGTTTACTGTTGATATTGTTGAAATAAACTTTATTATTATTATTTATTGCATTTGCAAACCATATCCCTTGTAACAGTACATATTATACAAATGGCTTCTTATTGTAGACTAGTAGAGTGTATATCGGTTATCTGTTTTACCTGCATGTTCTGGTTACCTCGATATAGAAGTGTGTCGGTGTTTAATTTCACGACTATGCAAGTGATATGTGTGTACGTAGGTTCACAGTTTCGTCGATTCGTCGTCCTTCAAATCGTCACTATCACACACAAGTTAGTTTTAAAAATAGGTTGGAGGTTGGCGTAAACATAGGTGGGAGGCGATATTTGGAGGTGGGGTGTATTAAAGACAGTGATCTTATAACATGCTGAGGGGCGGATCCAGGGTTTGGAAAAAGTGGGGGTCCAAGATAACGTATAAAGCGCCGAAGGCGCGAAACGAGGCGTAAACTACCTGCCTCGGTGGGGGGGGGTACGACGTTTGACGGTTTTAGACACTAAACACTTGAAATGGTGCAATTTGGGCCACCCATAATCTGGTTTTAAGCGAGATAGGGCCTAATGAAATCAACCCAAAATTCGGATTTTTGGGAGGAATACGGCCTTCGGCCGTGTCCCGTTTTAATACGAATTTGCTTAAAAAATAAATAAATCGTGATAAAGTAGTCCTATGTATTTTCTTGTATTCGTCGCATAAGTATAACTTCGAATGTAAAATTTACAGTAGATGAGATTCAACTGCTTTTGAGTCTAGAGTTTCGGCAAAACGCAGCGGATGTTGTTTCATTTACACCTGTAGGTAGGCCTATTTACACCTGTAGGTAGGCCTATTTACACCTGTAGGTAGGCCTATTTACACCTGTAGGTAGGCCTATTTACACCTGTAGGTAGACCTATTTACACCTGTAGGTAGGCATATTTACACCTGTAGGTAGGTCTATTTACACCTGTAGGTAGGCCTATTTACACCTGTAGGTAGGCCTATTTACACCTGTAGGTAGGCCTATTTACACCTGTAGGTAGGCCTATTCCAACGAAGAAAATGCGGTGTGTCTGAAATTTCCAAACGAAAAGACAATATTAAACATCTGTCATGTGCCATTTATTGGCATATTGACTAAAACAACTGTAGTAATGCAAATGTTTAATAACAAAATCGAGTATGCTACAATTGATTAAAACAACACAAACTAGAGGTGCGGTAGTGTAGTAATACTAACAAAAATATATTTATTCGTACGACAATGTGTACAATTCTATTACAATTATTTTGCAAACAAAGAGACTAACACGTATTTGACTAATAAAGTAAACTGTGTTTAATAGTTTCTCGTCCAGCTCCTTCTGAGTGGTTCAGAAAGATATAATAAAAGTAGCTAGGTTTCATATTACAGAACATCGGGCATCAAGTTTGAACTGAGAGAACGTGTAATTGAAACTTTTAGACATATATAAACCAATACCCCGAAAGGCTAAATTGCCCTCTTAAGAGAGCCTATTTAAACTGTTGTGTTTTAAAGCTACTCTGTATAAAGCGTACCATTCGATTCATGATCTGAATTTGAATCGGGAGACATTCTGCTAAAAATACTAGTAGTACCATATAATAACAGTGAGTGCAAACTGGTAGATTAAAACGTTTCCTGATACTTTGCGCTATGTAAATTAAAACGCATCATAGAAACAAACACCATACAAAGAGGAACAATATGACATAACTAATTGACGTTGTGTACTCATATTACAAAACCCAAAAATGTAAATGCAGTGATTAGCATATCCGCCTTTCATGCCAAAGTTCTGAACTCAAGACGCAAACTGGACACGGTACAGTTGGTGTATAAACCTGGCTCTCAACAGTGTGGACTGTATATCTCTCGTAACTCGGAGATCACGTTAATGTCGGTCCCGTCTTGGGACGTTAAAGAACCATTGAGGTCGGTTTGGCGATACAGTTCTGAAAAATCTAACTAGTTGAATGAGATCTCAAAAAACCATAACATTGTAACCACAGTATAATATAAAGACTTTAGTTAGTTAATTGAACGTTACCGGGTCCTGGAAATAACTAGATACTATAAACTGTTTATATCAGCTATGTTTGAATAACTGTTGTTCATCAGCAGATATGTTAACCATTACACAACAAGCTCCTCTACACGTTGTATTTTCCATTGTGATTATATTAGCACACCTGATTTGAGGTGTTTCCAGATCAAGTTCCATGTTGTGGTTCATGTTCTTTATTGTGAGCCAAGAAAATCTACCTGAGATAAAAAGGATGTAACCGATCCTCAACAAGGTGCGGAAGTTCTGCCATTCCTTAACCTCAGCTAGCAGTGAAAAGACGTTTAGCATGTCTGACTCCCAGAACATCAATCCGTCCGCAACATGCGTCTCCCGGGGAGTAAAACAAGAAAACCTACAGTCTTCCTGCTTTCTGGGTTAAACCGATAGTGGAATTCGGCAGACTGGTGGTCACAAAACGGGATTGCAAGATTGCGCAGGTAATGCTCCCATGAGGATGTGCTAGGGGCATTGGCTCTTTGCATCTGCCGGGACGACCGGGGTGTTCCTAGTGCTGAGATGGATGTACCAAGAAGTATGGCTAAACGTGTAACATCTTTATACCATACACTGTACTTTTCTATCTCCCGTCTCGTAGTTATCATTCGTTCCCTGGTTTGGTCGATCATACTTTATGTTTAATACATGTCTAAGTCTCTCTTTTGAAGCTTGGAGACCATGGGCCTGACATTCTCCAAAACATTTTTGGTGGTGATGAATGCGATGATGGCACATGACGAAGTGAGAATGGTTAGCAGCCCTTGCGCCTTCGTCCTAGTCTCCTCATCCCAACTGCCAGTCTATGCAACCTCCTAATATATGTGTTGATATTCAGACGGATTCAGTACTGCTGCAGTGTACGTACAAAGCTCGTGTGGATAACTGCTCTATCCTCGCCTGCACGCTAATTTTATCCGAGAACATACACTGCGCACCATCGTAGCTCTGACCCCTGGCTTTACTGATGTCGATGTTACGATCTTTCAGGCACTCGATGACACCATGAGCTATAGCTACCCCCGTTGCCCTTTCAATGTACATAAAATCAAAAGAGAACTGTTTTACTTTACAGTGAGCCAGCATCTTCAAGCACTCTGACATAATTTGGTTACCATGTGGATCTGTGACCTCATTTGCCATGATGGAAAAGAAGGCATTTTCGTCTTCAAGGTTCGTGTATGTTCCTTTCTAATGTATTCGACTACTAACTACTTAACTAACGCGTTTGTCCATCATCTCCAGAACTGCCCAGAAGTTTCTCTTTTTGGACGATGTACTTGTTCGACCATCCCTGTGGCCTCGAAGTGGCAAGTTTTGTTTTCCACAAAATACTACTGTTTCTACAATGCTCTTCATGACGTGAACGTTTTTGCTGTACATCTTCTGGTTGGACTGGCTTATCAAGTGGGGCAAGGAGCATTCTGGTGTCTTTTGATGGTGAACCGATAGGATAGCTTAAATTTTTACCTGTAAAAACGCCAATTATTATCTCGAAAGTCCGGTCCGAAGAACTGATGCAGACGATTTTCATCAAAGGACAAGAGCGTTTGTTGGGCGCATTTGCTGGATCTGTGCAATCTGCAGATGGATGCGCAATCTGCAGATTTTCGAGTATCCGAGGATTGCGCAGCGCAATCGAGCGAAATCTGCAGATTGCGCAGATCCAGCAACTGCATACAACACGTGTATGAACGCCAAACATTCCCATTGTATGCTCATTCTTTCGCGGGGAGACATGATCAGACATGAGGTGGGCGTGTGTGTGTGTGTGTGTGTGTGTGTGTGTGTGTGTGTGTGTGTGTGTGTGTGTGTGTGTGTGTGTGTGTGTGTGTGTGTGTGTGTGTGTGTGTGTGTGTGCGTGCGGTGTGCGTGTGCAGTGAATCTATGAACGACGTCACCGACAATACTAAGAATAACTTTGGGGATCCCTGAGCGCCATGTATATCGCCTGTACTAGATCAGTGTGTGAAAACGTCGGACTGCTACAAAATAATTCGTACATAATAAGCGACAATTGTGACCTTCTGTCGTTTCTTAGCAATGCCTTTGTCCCCCGTTGACATGCAATGGCAATGAATGTTTTTGATACTCAAAAAAGGACCCCCTGGACCCCCGTCTGGATCCGCCTATGATGCTAGTTAATGTGGGTTCAATGTTTATTGACATTGGAGTGTTTAATCATAGTATTGTTTTTAGCATGTGTCCTTTTGTTTTTATCGTCGCATGGTGTACATAGTTGAGACCAAAATCACACACCAACTTCATCCCATCACTATCCGCTTCACAAAATCACTATTGCCAGATAGGTAACAAATGGGTAACATTATTACATAAACTATAGCTGTTTGTGTTTATATTTTTTGTAAAAGGTGTATTCTGTATTCTGCTCTGTAGCCAAGGACTGACTTACGTGATGCATGCTTGTACACACATACACGTTGGAACGCTAACCATTACAGTTCGTATTCTGTTCTGTAGCCAAGGACTGACATACGTGATGTATTCTTGTACATATATACACGTTGGAACGTTAACCATTACAGTTCGTATTCTGCTATGTAGCCAAGGACTGACATACGTGATGTATGCTTGTACATATATGCACATTGGAACGTTAACCATTACATATCGTATTCTGCTATGTGGCCAAGGACTGACATACGTGATGTATGCTTGTACATACATACACGTTGGAACGCTAACCGTCTAGCATAAATAGTTAACTAGTTAATGCACATCATACAACATGTGTGCGGACATGCCCCACCATCGTATGCAATGTCCAAGACAAACTAACTATTTAAAAATAGACAATATATTAAACATTTAATGTTGGAAGTTTTCTTTGGAAGGTTTTATTGCATAAAGAAGAAGGGCTGCTTCTTGCAGACTTAACACATCTTCTGGTTGACATATAACAATATGCACATCAATAGTTATGCTTTCTTCAATATTAGCTGAAGTGCATCTTTAATGATTAGTGCAACAATGGTGACATACTTTCTTGTTTTTGTTCGTTGATTGTTTTTCGTGATTAGCTATTTTTCGTTTTCTAATATATAAAAGAAAAGGTTTGAGTGACTGAGAGTACATTTGATATTAATGCAAACATGTGACACAGCGCTGTGTTGACAGCGCATTCATTCTCATATCAGTTAATGTGCTTTGCAGTTACCCTAAACGATGTTGTGTGTCAACTATAAGTAGAAATGTCTGCTGTTGTATTTCATGGCAAGAGTAAGAGTTTGCAGAAGAATAAGTCGCGGAAAGCTGAACGTGAACGTGAACGTATCGCTGTAGGTTGTGGTTCAACCTGAAAATCATATCACAGCCTGGTATTGTCCCTTGCAATCGTCTTTGTCTACATCAACGATGAGAGGCGCAGTGTATTGGCTGTGGTGGATGCCAAAGGAGAAATGTGGGGCTTCAGTTTTATGCTTCCAGACCTGAAACATCAAGCACATCAACAATAATAATAATATAATAATACTAAATGTTTATTATCTGCCAAAATGTCCACACACACACGCGCACGTACGCACGCACGCACGCACGCACGCCCGCATGCACAAACACGCACGCGCCTGCACACACCCACCCCCCACACACACATACATACACACACACACACACACACACAAACAAACACACACAAACAAACAAACACACACACACACACACACACACACCGGTAATGCGTTATATGCTAGTAATTTATTGTTCGTGTATCATTGTTTAATGTACACGATGGATACTATTGTAACATCCACCTTTGTTGTATTGTATATGCAAAACTTTGATTACCTGCAAGGCTAAATATTGATGATCGAATGCGTTCATTAAAAGAATTTATATAATTTATAGCAAACATATAACTCGCACTACAGCGGAGTGATTAGCGGTGAACTGATGTTGCATCCACCCCGCAATAGACCAATGTGGAGGAAGAAGACAGATGGACCAGGTAAACGAACAGCTCGCCACAATGCAACAGGGCAGCTTAATGTGGCTCCCAAGTCGCACGTTACAACAACATACTTCACGATTATATAGAATGTTTAACCATTGTGATCTTAATTAATTATATATATATATATATATATATATATATATATATATATATATATATATATATATATATATATATATATATATATATATATATATATATATATATATATATATATATATATATATATATATATATATATATATATATATATATATATATATATATATATACACACATATATATGCACATTATTATTTAAATACATTTATTATTATTATAATTAATTTATTATTTTTTTATTTATTTATTAGTTCAATTAATTTATTTATTTACTCTCTATGTTTTAACTGTGATATTGTATTTTAAATATTTACATATAAAACATATTTTACTGTATTTCACTGCTAATAATTGTACATTTTTGGCTATTAGTAGTTTAAATGTGTAAGATTTTATTTACAATGTATACACCACCGTACAGCGCCCCATTGCAACTATTTGGATGGGGCGCTGTATAAATATATTGTTATTATTATATACCTTCTCCGGCGAGTGCGCACCCGGTCCCGGCTTCATCGTTGTGTCGCCGGGCGGATCATTTCTACTGGTCAAACTGTATGCAGGGTTCCGCATTTTGTACACTTTTTGGTCTGTCACTTCATACGTTCCAGGGCCTGGCGTCTGTACAAACATGGTCAAATATAGGGCAATAAAAAGCCAAGCAATTAACATGTTTATGCCTATATGGTTTAATTGATACTATTGAAAATGATACAAGTATGCTGGGATGAGCGCAAGAAAATCAGAATATTGCATATATGTCAATTATTGCAATGTTCAATATAATATATTGAACATTGCAGTACGGCATTGGAACTGTTATATTGCCATTTGTGTCATATTTTAAAGATTATATTATAGCGCTTAGGTTCTTCCTAATTAATCTTTGTGGCATCAAATATTATAAATCTCAATGGTATCCCACCCTCCTACCAGAACAATCATAGCCATGTAGGTTCATTTCAATGGCATCCTCTTGCGACATCCTTGGCAGGATCACCCGAGCCGCGTCAATGACATCAATGACGCCATTGACGTCACTGACGTCAATGACGTCAATGACGCTTCTGCAGTGGATCGTGAGACACGTAGTCCACATCACGTTCCACGTTAACCGCCGCTGTGGGATATGTTACTTATCCCGGCATAGACATCAGGTAGACTGGACATATGGCGTTTAGAGTCTCTCCCGAAAGACTCAAACAAAGTTAGGTATACGAAATTGCCAAAGTTTCGAAAGGGCAGCAAGTAGACTTAAAACCCGGGTCATCTCGAACGACAGTGTACACTTCTAACCCTTACCTTTTGTATGTCGTCAGACAAACCACCCACTTTGCTTCGGCCAACTAGCGAGTAACACGGAGCCTGAATCTTGTCGCCGACAACAACTGGACCAAGCATACGCGGAAGTGTGTACACATTGGGTGCTGCGAAAGAAAGAAACAATTCCTTGGATGAAGTGCCTCAATAATGCAAATAACTTG
>BSQZ01000059.1:372500-395000 GCA_033239005.1 Lamellibrachia satsuma
ACGATTACGATTACGATTACGATTACGATGACGATGACCTTTACGATTACTTTTACGGTTACGGTTACGATTATGATTACTTACAATTACAATGATAACTATAAGAGTAAAGATGATTTGTTTCCACGTATTTTGAGATTAATTACACTCAACGGCGAGCAGAAGATTAACTAATCGTCCGATAAATATATCTACACTACTTTATGAATATGTTCACGAATAATAATTATAATACATCCAATATCGTTCATGGCGTTTCAAAGCATATTACACATTAATAACATCGTCTAAAATGGTAAATAATCAAATACATATATTAAAATATCACCCGTAATAATATTTGTGGTTGCCGAGGCTCACCCAAGTTCTCGAGTAGTTACAGCTCTGCCACTGCGACTCTTTGGCGGGCCGGACTCCGACCGTCAGCCGGAGAACGCGAGGTTGTTACTCGATCTAGGTGATGACGTAACATCCCACTCCTAGCGTCAACCAACGAATGAGACACTGAAATACAAGTCAAGGTCACACTTCAATTCGGTGTTTTCAGTCTTATTTCAAATTCATTTTGCGATAAATCAGATCTACCTAGTATCCACTGGAACATGCTAGCACGTTGGTGCAAGATTTGTATGTAGTTTTTGTTGTGTGTGAAATCATCAGACTATTAAAGGTTCAAACATTAATTTAAGTGAAAATGGAAAATCTTAAAACTAATGAATTTCACCCTTGGTAAAATTTCGTAACTTTATAATGCGAACAGCCGTAGGTTGGAAGTCACAGCCATGATCGGCATTGACAATGCTTACCATTTTGGATATGTACGGTTTTCAACCTTGCCAGATCTAACGACTAAAGTCAATTCTTTATATTATTTGACCACCAATATTATATGATCGATTCACACACTAAATATTTGGGCTTCAACTAATCGAATTTCAGTAGAGTTTAAATACGCTTTCCTTGATTCCTTTAACCAATTGCGAAACAGTTGCTTTTATGTTTCAAAATGAACACGATTTAACAAGAATGCCAAGCAAAGGCCTATGTGACAAGTGGACAAGGAAGCCGTAGGCTTATCGAGATTCCGTTTTTGTCATCAATGTGTAACCCGCCCTCTTTAGATATATGTCAACTTTGTTTTTTAAACATATTCGCGCAGCTAGCATTTACACAATTTTTTTCCATTCATTGATTTTCCTCTGTGAGAACCAGAAATGTCCAATATATTCTTATCCTTTACTAATGTTACCTCGTGTTCTACTATCGTTATTGGGTAAGAATAAAATAGTTCTATAAATATGTTCATACCCATTCAATTTATTGTAAACTGTAATTTGATCTCAACTTAACCTACTTGTCTCTGCGGTTGTGAAGCCACATTCTTCATAATTAAGGTATCTCAGTTCAATGTATTTGTTCTCCTCTCCTCTTTCGTTCAGATGATATGTGCAGTTTTAAATAAAATAGTTTATTTAGTATTATAATCGTCGAAAGACTGAACTTTGGTCGTTAGATTGGGTAACTAGCGAACATCTGAATAAAGTCATATTAAATGCATATAGAGCCGGGACACTTTTGTCAGCTTTGGTAATAATTTTTCAGATGATTTAACCAAAGCTGCATGTCGTGGTGAACACAATACATAGTCAACATTTTCATGAAATTATAAGGAGAATAACTAATTAATTGGGGACGTAAAATAATCTACGAGGACGACATGCACACTGGCAGTGACCACATTCAGTGTCAGCATATAAATGTCGTCTTGGCGATAATGTACTGAAAATGGCTGGCTAATTGAAAGAGTCCTCGAAACACCAAACAAATGTAGTAACCCCAACAAATAGGCTACTCAGTTAATAGAAAATTGCCGAGTGGGAAACTACAAGAAGAACGATATATTCGAATTGAGGACGGCTCTTTAACGAGGACATCACGAGACACATACATATGGAACGAATGCTTCCAGAAACGATAACAGTGTTCCACAATTTACCGTATACTACCAAATACAGGGAATGACAAAGCTTATTGTGAACACCAACAAGAATGAGAATCGGGGTCACTCACTACATAACTAAATCATGTGTTCCACGAATCGCACTCGGCCATGCACCACTGTGAATACAATGGACTATATGGACTTGGAGCATTACCGTTGTTTTTCAAACTAGATAATTCTAAATGCTCAGCCGACAGTTGTACGACTGCACCGGGTGTATAGCTGATTGCGGCACATCAAACGTAAAACAACGACATGACATTGATGTACATAAACGTAAAACAACGACATGACATTGATGTACATAAACGCAAAACAACGACATGATATTGATGTACATAAACGTAAAATAACGACATGATATTGATCTACATAAACGTAAAACAACGACATGACATTGATGTACATAAAAGTAAAACAACGACATGACAATGATGTACACAAACGTAAAATAACTACATGACATTGATGTACATAAACGTAAAACAACGACATGACATTGATGTACATAAACGTAAAACAACGACATGACATTGATGTGCATAAACGTAAAACAACGACATGACATTGATGTGCATAAACGTAAAACAATGATATGACATTGATGTACATGAACGTAAAACAACGACATGACATTGATGTACATAAACGGGGCAACTGGACATGTTTCCAAGGTCGCATTTAAATAATGTACAGAAAGAAAACAACCCTTCCATAAGTGCGGGAAAACACACAAACGTGTAAATACACCCATAACCAGAGATCGTCCATGTTCACACAGACCCAGATATCGTCCATGTTCACACAGACCCAGTGATCGTCCATATTCACACATACCCAGAAATCGTCCATGTTCACACATACCCAGAGATCGTCCATGTTCACACAGAACCAGAGATCGTCCATGTTCACACAGAACCAGAGATCGTCCATGTTCACACAGAACCAGATATCGTCCATGCTCACACATACCCAGATATCGTCCATGTTCACACAGACCCAGAGATCGTCCATGTTCACACATACCCAGAGATCGTCCATTTTCACACATATGCAGACTACTAGACATAACTACTCACTTGGATAACGAAATACAATATATGACTAATTGATTATACTCCGGTAGTCTAAGGCCATATGTTGGTGTGGTATTGAATAGAGCATCACTTTATGTAAACTTCTTGCTTAGATCCTTATCAAACTCTATGGAGGGGGTGTCCGGGATGAGTGGCATTGGTCAAGGTCAAGTGAAAGGCAAAGTTCACATGGTGTAATGTGATGGATGATGATATTGAAGACACTTTAATTCGCGTTGAATTTTATTTGATCACTGATAAACTTGAAAATAAATTGTTTTCTATAATCAAGATAACTTCAAAATCCAAAACATTTTAATTGATTTCATTGTAGTAGTCCATATAGGTAAAACTCATCCCTAGGGAATTTACGCCCCAGTGTTTGTTTACGAAGCTTATGATATGCAGATGTGAAATTCAATTGTTTGCCGCCGTCTAAATGGATCTTTCCGGTATTTGTTGGTCATTTAATACAACCAGTGTCATTAACACAGCTTGACAGTAAGGACGCATTATGGGTATTTATTAGTTCATTTTATCAACTCAAATCTGCCGACCATAGCAAATGTGGTATCGAGAGAAGGATATTAGAATATTCTTCCCAATTCATGCTATTAGTATAACATGTAAAACGGGATGTGTTGAATAGAACATTGAACCACTCTCACTGTAGATAGTACATAAGGGTAACATTATCACGCGTCTAATCAGCAACATCAAAAACATCAGATTGGAATAAATCCCATTGTGCCCCTTTTGTCGTGAAAGCGGCAACGATTCAGTTGACTAGACAGGGAATTATCATAATAAAGAACACAACAGAACATCTAAACCCAGGTCGGATAAATGTGATGGCAGTCGATCAACCACTGTTCGCCCTCTGTAGGTATATGCAATGGACAAAAGACCCAAGCCAAAACCATTTGGTGGATCTTTGTTTGGCATGATGATAGGATGACTTCATGTCGAAATGGCTTTGTGGAAGGTTGGAGCGACTGGACGCCTGTAACAGCTCTTATTGAGGCAAGCAGTAAGAGCTGGGGGAACTGTAGACTATGTAATACATTCATCCCAGTTGACAAGTCATGCATATCAGGTGCGCGTGGTGTCGCTTGCCAGGCTTCAGCGAGATGTTTGGATGATATCTTTTCAAAGTACACGCATTATTTAAAGGACGTTAATGATGAAAACAATGTGTCAGTCAATACAACTAACTTTCACATCTTCAAACATTCCATTGCAAAAGCCAGATATGTCAGTCATCCGGTAGTTCATTCCAAGTCAAGTTCGTTGATGGAGACTTATACGAATTCTTAGACGAATATCTTGCACACTTCCCATCGAGAAGCCCCGGTGAATTTTCATGTCAAAGGGTTTGTTGGTCCCACTGTAGTGCATGCGCTTCCCATGGTTAATGCCTCAACATTTGGTGAATACAGAAGTAACAACTTCATTCTTTGGATCATTCGGAGCTTCAAAACTGCAGACGAATCGATGTGGTATGGGCTGCAAAGAAGGATGACAATTTGAAAGAGACCACGTGTGAAAAGAGACGGGCGGGGTCCGGAGAAACGTTTCCCACGAGACAACGTTGCCCTTAAATTTTGTCGCATTTCTTCAGGACCTGAGCAACAAAGGCGGGCTATTCGCAAGGCTGACGGATGATGTAACTGCCTAATATTAACCAGCAGGAAAAGAAGTAAATATTACATGTGGATAATCAGTTGTTTCAAAGTGCGACAGCGGTCCAATGTTACATCCGATCATGAGGAGGTTGACAGTAGAATGTGTGTCGCTGACACTGTGCAAAATGTACAAATACGGTTATGGTCAGCACAGTGGACACTGATGTTGATATAATCTTGGTGTGTGTATTCATCGATCCCATAAAGCAACGTCATGATACACAGCTGTGGGGACCCCTTGGAAAAGGTATGCACTACAGACACTATCACACCAACTCCAACCTGGCGAAGAAAAATAATGAGCACTTCCATACTCCCATGCCTTTATTGGGTCTCACACAACGGCACAGTTCAACGGCAAGGCAAGACAGCTAAAATCTGGCTGAATAGCTTGTAAACTGACCAAACTATCCCTAGTCCATATGTCTTTGGTTGGACAAATAAATACATCAGGCAGGAATCTCTTTGGACTACCCTACATAAAGCCGTGCAGCACCCTGCCACTGCAGGGGAAAATGTACTGGTGAACGTGGTGATCAATGTAGCTGACTAAAGGCCACTGCGTACGAGGTACGTTTATTATTTGTTGATATGTCGCTCGACCTATTTGTATGTTATGTATGCTATGCATTACTTTGGTTAGCGTTGTTATATTTAAAATAATATATTAGCTAATGCTCTACATTGTGTTCAACATTGTTTTTGTAATAGTCGTTCTTAGAATATATTGCCAAAATTTGTTTCATATTACTAAATAATAAAAAAAATTACTTTCACATGTGTATGTAATAAACTTGCTAAAAACATTGTGGTGCACATTCCCTTAATGGAGAGTTTCAACTATCTGGCCCACATACCATTACGGCCATAACAAAATCAAAATGGCTGCCTAGCAGACATCTTGGATTTTAAACATATGTCGATGTTATATAAACAACGCACATTTTCAAGTTTTTAATGGTACAATCAAATTCAATGCTATTTGAAGGGTCTTCGATATTGTTATCCATCAAAGTACATGTTGTGACTTTCGACCTTCACGTGATCTTGACCTAGACTACCCAGCACAGGAACCCCTTCTAATGACCTACGTATTACCACAGCAACAATTAGTGTCATCTTATTATTTATTTTACATAGGCGAATATGTTAATTATGTTTTATCAATATTCGCAATACACCAATTCTGATTTTTATCACAATGGCATACTTTGTTTCACCTGCTGTAGAGATTTCTTAAAATCCTACTTTTTTTTAGAAAATCAACAATGGAGATACTCCCCGTCAAATGTAAAAAACAGGTAGATTTCGTTTACTACGCAGGTGATCCGTACGTCACTGACACGTCATCATGCAGCCAGTCAGCCACCAGAAATATATGCCCATTATCAGCTTACCTATTGTAGTCCACAAATATGCCCATTTCCCTGCTCAAAACTATCATTTCAATTCGGGGGCAGATGCACATTGAAAGGGGGAGGGGGGACTAACAATCACTGGAACTTTGCTCGCATGACATGAACCCACACACAAATATAATGCTTCTTTTTATGTTCACAAATGCGACAGCTGAATACAATAGCACGGTCATTAACTGGATATTACTGCAAATTCATTGGTAGAAGCTAGAGTAGCAACATGGTCAGTCTTGTCGATAAACTCACCTCACGCCCGCCAAAGTTTGTGGTTTGACGTTGAGCTGACGTTACGTAGAGCTAGTTGCGCGGCAACGTAAACAAAGGGCCGCTTAGAACATACACCAACACAAACTGATGACGACGTAAAACGTTGGATGGCTGCAGCGTTCAAAATGTGTCTTCTTTTGCCGAATCTCTTTTGAGATTTTCCATCCAAAAATAGCCCTCTTGAAATTGTTTATGAAGGTTACTTTTTGATTAAGAGAATATTTTTTACTCTTAACTTTTATTTTGTTGTCTGGCACACAATGTCACACAATGTCACACGTACTTTTTACTTTAATAATAATCACATTACATTATGCACACTCCTTATGTTTTGCACCCGGTGCTATTGCTACGCATCCAATTGGCCCTTTGCAATGAAATCGTCAATCGAAGTAAACAGTATACAGTTCAATTATTTTAATTGACATTCGTCTAATCGGGTCACATTTATGTTAACCATCACCAGGCCACAGTGTGTCAAAGTTGACCCAGTGGGCTCATAGCGGTTTGTAACGTTGCGTATTGGAAACATATTGGATTCAGTTTATCATCATTCTCTCAAAATGTACCCTGATTTCAAGGTTAGACGATGTATGCGTTGTACGTTTAAACATTGTTTATTTAATTGACTGATGTTGATTTATGTTTAACAACATAATTGGTATCCATAAAGATGGTTGATTTCGTAGGAAACGGTATATTCTATTACATTGTAGTTATGCTGTGATCTAGTAATGTGGACACGCTAGCCAATCATCACAGTATCACTAGGCGGCCTTGCGGGCGGGCCCGTTTGGGGGACACCGCAGCCGTCAGCGTATGAGAAGCTGCAATGTTTGCGCGGAGCAATAAAGAGCATATGATATGGTTGCTGCCAGTTGTAATTTGTCTTTAAAAATCAGTATTTAACCAAATAACACCGTTGATCGTCCAGGCGTTCAATTAACCATGAATGTATGATAATGTCGCTGTCCTATCTCCTAAGCTTGGCGGACACAATACACTGCAGTTGAGTTAATGAGGCATCTTGGGCCCAATCTCAATAGATTTTTGTTCTCCTCTATGAATGGGTTGCCCATGTCTTCTAGCATTTCAAACAGAGTGTTAACATGTTGAGCAAATATCACCTGGGAACTCTGTCTGCCCGTGGTGCCGCGTCTATTGTGACATCCCCTGTCTGCTTGTGAAGCCTTGTCTCTTGTATAATCCTCTGTCCGCTCGTGATGCCGTGTCTCTTGTGTCATCATCTGTTCGCTCGTGGTGCCGTGTCTCTTGTGTCATCCTCTGTCCGCTCGTGATGCCGTGTCTCTTGTGTCATCATCTGTTCGCTCGTGATGCCGTGCCTCTTGTGTCATCATCTGTTCGCTCGTGATGCCGTGTCTCTTGTGTCATCATCTGTTCGCTCGTGGTGCCGTGTCTCTTATGTCATCCTCTGTCCGCTCGTGATGCCGTGTCTCTTGTGTCATCCTCTGTCTGCTCGTGATGCTGTGTCTCTTGTGTCATCCTCTGTCTGCTCGTGATGCCGTGTCTCTTGTGTCATCCTCTGTCCGCTCGTGATGCCTTGTCTCTTGTGTCATCCTCTGTCCGCTCGTGATGCCGTGTCTCTTGTGTCATCCTCTGTCCGCTCGTGATGCCGTGTCTCTTGTGTCATCCTCTGTCTGCTCGTGATGCCGTGTCTCTTGTGTCATCCTCTGTCCGCTCGTGATGCCGTGTCTCTTGTGTCATCCTCTGTCCGCTCGTGATGCCGTGTCTCTTGTGTCATTCTCTGTCTGCTCGTGATGCCGTGTCTCTTGTGTCATCCTCTGTCTGCTCGTGATGCCGTGTCTCTTGTGTCATTCTCTGTCTGCTCGAGATGCTGCATCACGTCTAACGCCGCCGTCTGTATGCAGTAATGCTTGTGAAATGTCACTGCAAATGCTTATGTTTAAGAATTTTTTTTACATGTCATGTGCACCCCAATTAGTCCACTTTGTATTAGCATAGTTTTGTATTCAGTATATTTACTGAAACTTACTGTGACGAATTTTGGAAAGTAAAAAAAGAGTCAAAATCAAACCTCACATGGGTTATCCTACTAATCATACATGTAAGCCAACTTGTGAACTAACATTTTTGCAGATGACAAGCGTTCTCGGGTCACTGCATATATCTGTCCCACACTCGCGCCATCTTAGATAAAAAAGAGGCAGGTTTGAAAACACTTTCTAGATTCATCATTGTGTACTGCTGTGTAAGCATATCATGCGGCGTTCGTCTAACCTCTGTGAGTTTCCATCGATTCCCCAACCAAGTGAGATCTATTTCTGGCTTGGCTGGCGCAGATTAGACGCGATCCTGGACCGGTTTTTAAGGTAAATCTATAAATAACATCGGCGTAGATCGTCGGAGGCGAATTCCAATATAACTATGTGCATCAATAAAAAATTATGACGGAACGTTTTGTGAAGAAAACAGTAACATCAGGTGACGTCTTTCACCAGTTGTGTTGCAGAAACGTCGTCCACTAGTCACGATAAACGTATTCCAAAACAATTATTTGGAGCACATTTTTTCGACGCCACTGTGCAGTGGGTCACAGAATACACATGTGAAACGGTTAGTGCGTGTGTGTTTTATAAGATAGCATATTATATGTTACAGCACAAGTTATTTTCCGCCATTTTCACAAATATGATTTCCATCTTGCCAAATTCGCCGAGAAGAGAGTCTGGCCTCCGACGCGTGGTCTCATTGTTACTAATGTCACGACTCCATTTTATGTAGGCGTTCCCATGAAGCGCCATCAGCCAATCAGCGTCATTATCAGAGATTTAACAATATTTAACAAGATTGCCACCCCAAACAACAAGTTCCAGATGGAAAGTGGACAAGGAAGCCATTGGCTTATCTAGAGTCCAAAAAATTGCTTATCTATGTGTAGTCCGCCCTCTATTTTTAAACATATTCACAGTACTAGCATTGACACAATCATTTGGTAGTTTGTTCCATTCATTTATCACCCTTTGTGAGAAAGAGTACTTTCTCATGTTCAACCTACACTGCTCCTTAACTAATGCTGCTTTGTGTCCTCTGATTCTACTGCCTTCTTTACGTTAGAAGCACATTCCTATCAACATCATCAAAACCGTTCACTATTTTAAACACTTCTATTTGGTCTCCTCTTAGTCTCCTGGTTTTGTCAGACCACATGGTAATAAGCGGCTTTCGTAACCAATGCCTCTCAATTCTGGAATCATTTTATTTGCTCTTCGTTGTATTCTTTCTAGCTTGTCTAAGCTTGTCTTATTGAGATGCTACACTAAACAAATTGTGTCTGGTTTAACTGTTCAGTCTGACACTTGTGTCAATGTAATCAAAGTTTAAAGTTAATTTGAATTGCACCGTGTACGCTGCAAAAGGTTAACTGTTATTCTATGAATTAGCCTATTGCCCGGATGGCATAGTAATTAGCTATTTATGTGCCCTCCCAGAATCTGAGTGATGCATAATTTCCGTTGCATTGAAAAGTACACATTGCATCCAGACGAAGACGTGTGCAACAAACGGTGGCGCCACAGCGCGGATCTTGGATAATCGATACTACACTCAAGACTAGCCATGCACCTTGACTGTGATAGAGTCGTTAGGCGGAATCACTGAACTGGCGATTTGACCAATTAGCGCGGCTTAGTCTGGACTGTTGAGGAATCATAAATTCGCGTCCCGGTCTGCCAATTATCTGGATTGAGTAGGAACTCGGCACACGTTCACACCTACTTATTAAAAAACTAAAGAATAATCGCCTAATTGCCCCAGATGACGGACGAGCCTTTGTGTACCGATAGCCCACGCCTACTCACTTGTCGGGCCGAACGATCTCCAGGAATAGTTTCGATCTCTTTGGTGTCACGTCAAACAACAACATGGTATTGAACACACTGCCCGATATTGGAGCCACTCAGCATATCACCACTGCCACAACTTGATTATCAAATCAAAATGAAAAGTTGCGGACTGGCATGAATTATTGGTTGGCTGGGCAAACGTAGTTCGACCAAAATTGGCATGGTAGTAAAACCTACTGTGTAACTTGACAATAAATTCAAAATGGATGTGTGGCGAAGTATCATAAACGATTTGTTGGTTGTACAACTTCATTGTTGTTTACGACTTGATTACGTCTTTGCCACTAGAGTAAGGTAACTCTGCTTTAGACATAACAAAATGTTTAGTTTCTAGTCAAATTGTCAATAAAAATTATATCCGCAAATGCATGAAATTGAGATATTTTATTGACAAACATTATAAGTTTACTTAATTAAATAAAGATGTGCAAAATATGGACATCAATTATAAGTTGTGGCAGGAGAGGTAAGATCAATGTTCAAACATGCGAGGGATTGGCAATTTAAAACAACAGCTCCTTAGCAGTTCACCGTGCAGCGCTGTACGAGGCAACGGTGTGTGAACATCTACAAATTAAGTACCAAGGATCATGGGAAAACGCCCCCTCCCCGGCATGCACATCGTACCCAACACGTCTATTGCCGCCGCCTGTACGTAGTAATGCTTATGAAATGTCACAAATACTCGTGTTTAATATGCCAAACGCTACCCAATAGTTCACTTTGGATTAGTATAGTTTTTTATTCAGTGTGTGTGTGTGCGTGCGTGCGTGCGTGCGTGCGTGCGTGTGTGGCAACGAGTTTCTGTACATTTTACAGAAACTCTTTGCCACACACACACACTCGTTGCCAAGAAAGCTGAAAGTATACAGAGTCTGTAATACAAAAATTACATGGGTTATCTACCCATTCACAAAGGTAGGCCAACTTGTGAACTAACATTGTTGCAGATGGCAGGCGTTCGCGCGTACTGTATGCTGGCTGGACCAGTCCACCTTGACAGAACAAGGGTAAATGATCAGTGGGACGACTTAGTTATATTACTACGCGGGCTTTGACTCTCCTCCTTCCCCTTCGTAAGTTTTGCACTAAATGTAAATTTCGACATCCAACAACTGTGTTGAACAGATATGCAGGTAAGTTCAAGTGTTTCACATGGAACTGTTCCAGGACACATCAACACAGACTATATTCCACTTGCAGCTGGCTGGGTCAGTAGCACCTGTATACTCAGGGACACTGTCAGGTGTGTGTGTGTGTGTGTGTGTGTGTGTGTGAGTGAGTGAGTGAGTGTGTGTGTGTGTGTGTGTGTGTGTGTGAGTGTGTGTGAGTGTGTGTGTGTGAGTGTGTGTATTGATGTATTAACCCTCTAAGTGCTGTACATGGGAAAAGGACCATAGTAGGCATTTATTAACCATCTAAGTGCTATACATGGGAACATAGTAGGCGTTTAGGAACATGGTCGGCTTTTATTGATTTTCATGACTGCCGACTTGATAACTGATGGAGAATACTCGCAGAGATTCAATTTGCTATTATTATAAATACAAATATTGCTACTGCTCGAAAAGTGAGCATTTGTTGTAATTTTTTTATTTAGTATAATATTATACAATGTTGTTCTCTTGATGTCAACTGTCATACACCTGACTGTGTCAAAACATTGTTATTGTTTGGATGGTTCATTTGTTCAGCTTTCAGATTATGAATGTCTTTGGCGTATGCATCTATTATTACTGCACATAAAAATATAGTGTTGTTACTTGGCACCACCGTATGCATAACAACGGAATATTGAATGCATGTAAAATATAACACCTATTCCAATCGCATATTGTGGTTGCAAGTTAGATTTCGATATATAGATGTTCATTAGAACACTAGCAAATACAAGCACGCACGCACGAATGCACGCACGCACACACTGAAGATCTTAAGTATGTACACACTTTGGCTAAAATAATAAATAAATAATTATTTATGAATTAGCCAATGTTGGCTGATGAAACAAGAAGTTGATTAAGAACAAAACATCAAATTAGCCAAGTGGCTAAACAACGGCATATGCCGGTGAGTTGGTGTACGCCAGTAGCATGTAAACAATATCCAGTATTGCCTTTACAGAATGTGAACAGTTTGTCACCTCGGCAATTCCCTCGTTATTGCCATTACACTCAACCTAGTTCACATAGTCAGAATACACATGAGAGGGTGATACATGTTACATGATACATGCACGGTTATACAGAGACAACAAGGCAGTCAGTCTTTATGTCCCAGATCATATCTATGAGTAGTTCTTTCAGTGAATGCATTGCTATTGTAGGGAATACTGGCGTATCTATCTGTAATACCAACTGACCAACAAGTCTAACCGACAGTGGTATGGCGTATTTCTGCGATGTGGTTAGACGTGTGTTAAACTTGGTAGAACGCAATACAGGGTGACTACTCTTTTTGATCATTAAAATCACACCTGTCTCCTCCTTGTGGCTGCCACTGGCTGACATCACCCGTCAGTAGGTCACGTATTATAAATAGCTCCATTTCAATAGTTGAACACATATGGATAACACACACTCATGCGGAGTGTATTTGTGCGTGTATGTTGCAAGAGTCCCCGTCTCATGGCAACTGTCGGTGCACCGATGTGTGATCGCATTGACAAGTCCAAGTGTAGTTGCTGTCGACGTCTTTTATTGTACACACAAATATCCACTTACTGTATTGTTGCATTATTTTGCTCATCTATGTAGTTTATATAAACTGTGTCTTTGTCTGTACACTGCGTTTGAAAGATGACACTGATAAATGTTAAATGTTAGTGCTTATATCATTGTACTATTGTTATTATGCTGATTTCTGCAGTTCATACATAATACGCACCCTCGTACATAAGTGTACGAGGGTGCGTATCATTGGAGTCATTGTGTGTTGAACCATGACGAGTTCACTAACAAGTTACAAACTACAGACCGGGCAGTTCAGAACAACTCATTGAGAACATTTAAATAATCATGTAATATTAACATAGATTCCATTTAGACCCCTTTCTCATTGAAATCATTTCTTTGTGCAGAACACATTCGGAATTCAACGGCATTAAGGTGGTTGTCGGCTGTGTACATAGACAATGGTTTAGTTTTGCTAAACCAGTTGAACGGCATTCCATAGTAGGCCGAAGTCACTTCGAATCGCTGCTACTGCTGAGCGAGCTGTCAAGGTGTGTGTTTACATTTGTCGTACGAGTATTGTTTCCTCTGCTGAGTGTTACTGTTTCCTAAGATGTGCTAGGTAAGTCATTAACCATTGGTTAGTGTGTTATCTGTGATATTTGTGTTGCTATTCCTTGGAAATATATATGGGTATGATATTCAATATGATGTTTGCAATGTATATGTATTATAATACGGAAACACAAGGTGTGTTTCAGTGCTTTATATTGTACACAATGAACTTCCAAATTGGTGAATACATTGATACAAGTTGATGGAATAAAATTTTATTGGCTGTATAATTTAGCGGTGAGGTTCTGACTGTCAAGTTAGAAGGCTTTGGTACAAGTTCATGCTTTTATCTGTTATTGGCTGCATAATTCCATATTATATTACAAGAAGTATTTTATATAAAATAAGATGGAGTTTACTCTCTCTCTCTCTCTCTCTCTCTCTCTCTCTCTCTCTCTCTCTCTCTCTCTCTCTCTCTCTCTCTCTCTCTCTCTCTCTCTCTCTCTCTCTTCTCTCTCTCTCTCTCTCTCTCTCTCTCTCTCTCTCTCTCTCTCTCTCTCTCTCTCTCTCTCTCTCTCTCTCTCTCTCTCTCTCTCTCTCTCTCTCTCTCTCTCTCTCCCCCCTCTCTCTCTCTCTCTCTAATACCACACTCAATTTTCAATTAAGATATTAATTAATTTATTTAAAATGAAATGATTTGTATTGATAGACTGTTTAGAATTGTGGTTTACGTAATTAGGGGATTAATTAAATAAATGTCTATTGTAGAACATTGTTCGCGCCTCCAGTGGCCACTCCCATTCAGCTCTTTGATTAAACAATACATTCAATATATTAATGTGGAATCAGGTTAGCAATTTTTTTATTTCAAAATATATGTTATCATTGCTACCATTACAATTATTAGGGGGGCCATCAATTAACAAACATTAAATTGTTGACTAATTTATATTGCAGCCGAGGCAAAATACCTGCCACAGTGACTAGTGTCATCAACACAGAAAGAGCTGTCACAGTGACTGGTGTCATCAACACAGAAATAGCTGTCACAGTGACTGGTGTCATCAACACAGTAAGAGCTGTCACATTGACTGGTGTCATCAACACAGAAAGAGCTGTCACATTGACTGGTGTCATCAACACAGAAAGAGCTGTCACATTGACTGGTGTCATCAACACAGTAAGAGCTGTCACATTGACTGGTGTCATCAACACAGAAAGAGCTGTCACATTGACTGGTGTCATCAACACAGTAAGAGTTGTCACATTGACTGATGTCGTCAACACAGAAAGAGCTGTCACATTGACTGGTGTCATCAACACAGAAAGAGCTGTCACGTTGACTGGTGTCATCAACACAGAAAGAGCTGTCACATTGACTGGTGTCATCAACACAATAAGAGCTGTCACATTGACTGGTGTCATCAACACAGAAAGAGCTGTCACATTGACTGGTGTCGTCAACACAGAAATAGCTGTCACATTGACTGGTGTCATCAACACAGAAAGAGTTGTCACATTGACTGGTGTCATCAACACAGAAAGAGCTATCACATTGACTGGTGTCATCAACACAGAAAGAGCTGTCACATTGACTGGTGTCGTCAACACAGAAAGAGCTGTCACATTGACTGGTGTCATCAACACAGAAAGAGCTATCACATTGACTGGTGTCATCCACACAGAAAAAAGCTACTACAGCTGTCACATTGACTGGTGTCATCAACACAGTAAGAACTGTCACACTGACGGGTGTCATCAACACAGAAAGAGCTGTCACATTGACTGGTGTCGTCAACACAGAAAGAGCTGTCACATTGACTGGTGTCATCAACACAGAAAGAGCTGTCACATTGACTGGTGTCATCAACACAGAAAGAGCTATCACATTGACTGGTGTCATCCACACAGAAAAAAGCTACTACAGTGACTGATATCACGAACACACGAAGAGGTGCAGCAGTGACTGGTACCGCCAACACAGGCTGACATCTTCACAGCAGGTTGCTGCTTCAGGTGCAGTGTATTATGTCTATTGTGCCAGTTAAAGTGATTATCTTAGCATACATGCATTGTACATGTATTGTTCATGTATTGTTAAAAATCATGAGTTGGGAGATGTCATAAAATGCGTCATGGCTGAGGTTTGCAAATGAGGGAGCGATTAATCGCAACATAAACATAGATAGCTAACTAAAATGTGGGATTTCAGCATGACGTTGCCCAAAGTATAAATATGAAATAAGTGTTTGTTCATATATAACATATATTACTGTGGTGTCATCGTTCAATAAATATATTTATTCAACACATATAGAAAAACTTATTTTGCAAAAATAAAATTTATATTTGCTCATGTGAAGAGAATGATACGTTTTGAACTGCTAAACCCTTTAAATATTGATGCACATTCGCATTATTTAATTCGAATCAGAGTTGACCACTAAAGTAGTGTTATTGATATAATAGCATGACATATATTAATTTATGGACTAGTGTAATAACTGTGATGGGTTAATATAACTTAATTGCCATAAAGAAATCTTTGAATTTACGCAATTACGTACACGAATAAATTGCTAATACATATATCTTTAAAACGGGAAAACAATTGCCAAAACAGAGACTATTTACTGCAGTCCACCGGACTTGTTTATATGAATAATTGTGGGAAGGACTGTTACCCAGCGGGATAATTACACAGCAGTGTTGTTACCCAGCTGGGGTAATTATGCTACATATCAAATTGATGACCAGCTTTGAGCAGGCGGAAAAAGGTCTGTACAAGCAACTTTCTTGATGAATCTTATCTGTCTCTTTTATGCAAATCAACCAACTGTGACGCAACATGATTCCCTATACAAATGGCATACATGACATGTAGTGATTGACATGGATACATTGTTTAACGTATCGAACTACAGTACTAACCACTTGTCCCTCTGTCGTGTTGTACATTTCTAAAGACCTTACCACCTGTACTGCCAAGTAGAAATAATTCCTACTGGTAAATCTGCTCAGTGTGCGGCAGTGCGCAGTGACAACTTGATAGATTCACAGTGTTCAGTATTTCAGAATATGTCTAAATATGTACACTTGGCTACCGAATAAATGTGATTTGTGATTCGATACGTGTTCTACAACTAAGGAAACATACCCATAACACGTGGAGCTTGATAAACTGGCAATGTAGCAAGTCAAATAGAAAAAGGACCCCAGGAGAAAATTATATAATTTTGATTGATATAATATAATTTGGAACCTTAATGAACAGAGTGCATCAATGATTACTTAACCTAACGTAATGGTGTGTATAGATTGTAACCATCGTTACAATGAATTTTGTGAAATTAAATATAACTGCTTTATTTCTTTTACCACCCTTTACATTATCAGGCCAGTCGTCATCGACTTTGTTTTCTATAAATTGCTCTATGTATGGATATCAATATAATGTTAATCCTTTTTGTTGGAATGGCTTAATAGGCATTACTAAGACCTACATTCGTTCGTTCGTTCCTTTGTTCGTTCGTTCGTTCGTTCGTCCCTCCGTTTACTTCTCAGCTAAATACATGTTTACAAAATAAGTAGAAGGCACATAAACCAATTTTATATTGTTCATATTATTTATGTTATTCGACAGTGTATTTGCAGTGTCTGTACGAGGTGGAACCACTCGCACAATATGGACATATTTGTGATATCTAAAATCTATTATCTAAAATATACAATTTTTTGCATTGCGTATCCACATGTTATAATTAAAAAAAATCAAGTAAAAATATTTAAAAAGGAGATTATTTGAGAACGATGGAAAGGAAGGAAGAGTTACAAATTGGCAACAAAGCAGGGATATTGTCTCCCAAACATGATAACTTGCACCTTTGCATCAGTGATTAGGTCCAATGTGTACAATACGACCAAATTAAAATGTCAGCCTCATAGGAATAGGTGCACCTTGCGAGAAGGACATATTATTTTATTGGCTTCTAGAAGCGTCTATCAGCTATGCATGCGAACTTCATGGAAAAGTCAGAAAATTGTTCATGGTTCATTTAGGTCTCATATGGAATTGGAAGAATTTACGCTTCAATTGTACAGTGTAAATACAAGTAGTACTGTTCAGAAAACGAATACTTGTAATAATAATATGTTTGCATGAACTAGAAGTTAGAATACAACTGCTCTGCATGTTTATTGAACAGTGCTCACATTGCATATGTTGACAGGAATAAGGAGAACACAAAAAAATAGATGAAACAATTAAAAATATACTAAACGAATGCCTAGGATACGTTATTATATAATTTAATACCATACTTGTTAGCATTGCTAGCAAAACAACAAGCTCAGTCCAGCTCTTCTGTGTATTGCTTACACGCCTTTGTCAAAAAATATAAACATAGCAAAATATTATTATAGAAAAACTGGTAAATGGTCTCCCAAAAATGTAGTGTGGCAAAAGTACTGCTTGGTAAAAAACATTAATTGTGACCAAGTGGTATATATTTACCTTGGAAATAATTGGTGCAACATATTTGTGTGTATACACACACACACACACACACACACACACACACACACCACACACACACACACCACACACACACACACACACACACACACACACACACACACACACACACACACACACACACACACACACACACACACACACACACACACACACACACACACACACACACAAAAACACAAACACACACAAAAACACAAACACACACACACACACACACACACACACACACCCACATTCTCGTCCTCGGCGGAGTAGATAATAACAATTGTAATGCAACTAAAAAAATATTTCTTTTAAAATCACAGAAAAGCCATGGCCCTTCGACCCCAGATACATATTGGTACCGCCCTTCTTACTGGTGCAACGGCTACTACGGAGCACACTGACCTATCAGGTGAGAGCTATGTTGATTGTTTAGATGCGGTGATGTTGAATGGTGCGGATTGAACAATAACAAGTAGCAATGTAAATTGTGTAAGAACAAAAGTGACACTTGTTCGATGACTATTGTTCCAGGCAGTGACTGTGACTCCGAGGCTTATCAGTGTGTGCACCTTTATATTACGCAACACCACGTTGACCATAATTGTGTCCTGATAGGTCGAGGCACACCCGTTGCATATACACATTTACTTAATTGTTTGCTGCATTTTTATTCCATCCTTATTTTGAAGACACAACTCTTTAGCATAAATACGATTTGATTCCCTGCTGCAGCGATATTGTAGAAGTTTATCATCTGACACACCGCTTGGTGTGTCCGGTAACAGTCCACGAGTTACTGTATATAATGAACTACAACACAAATACTGAAATCTACTTTCACTTCTCTATTAGTATCAGGTCTGATTATTTAGGGCATTTAATTGCTACTCCAACAATTGTAGCTAAAAAAGTCAAGGCAATGAAGTATAATAAATCACGTGGAGTTAATAGCTTTTCCTACACTCACTCTGTGTTATTGAGTGTTAACATTGCTGGACATCGTCATATAACAGCACCACATCAGGGCATTGTACATAATAGGGCGACTGTGTGAGTGTCAGTCTGCCTGGTTTGGCCTTACTCCGAATAGGTCGACTGGGTGTGTCGGTCTGGCTCATTCCAACTGAGCAGGTGTTGTCCTTCGGCCTAGCTGGTTTGGCCTTGGGCCGAACAAGTCGACTGGTTGTTTCGGCCTGTCTCGACAAGACAATGGCTCTGCGAACTAAGCAGGTGTTATCTTTTTGCATGGGTCGTTTGGATTTTTGTCGATTAGGTAGACTGGGTTTTTTGGCATGGCTCGGCAAGACAGTGGCTGTGCCAACTGAGCAGGTGCTGTCCTTCGAACTAAGAAGGCGTCCTAATGCGTTTGGCCTTACGCCAATTAGGTCGCCTGCGTTTGAGGCGTTGTCCTTCATGACTCGGCAAACCCGTGGCTCTGTCAACTGGGGAGGCGCTGTCCTTCGGCGCAGATGGTTTTGCCTTGCGCCAAATAGGTCTATTGAGTTTGTTGGCGTGGCATGGCAAGAAATTGCCTCTATATCTGAGGAGGCATTTGAAATTGTGACAATGGGACAGCTATGAAAGCAACAAAACAGTTGTCAGCCGCGATAAATTTTCAAGAAACCAGCAAACCCAAATGCCACAGCTGATTTAGCTGTCGACGTAAACCGTTAGTTTACTTGACGCTGACAGCGGAATTCCCCGTCTGTGCTGCCTCTTGTCGTTTGATCGTGAATGTGATAGCAAATACGCAACAACGCTTACATATAAACAATATTAACTATTATATACCTTGCACGTATCGACATGCCGCGCTTTTGAATGAATTCACTGATGTAAGACAGCAGGAATAGCCACAGGCGCAGGTGGAGGAAAATTCCGTGGGCTGTGTGCCCTTTGACCCGCGTCACTGTAGCCTCTTTCGCAAAATAAAATAACATTCGTTTGGAAAGGACAAACTGCTTCAAACGTCACTCTAAGTCACAAATGCTTTATGTAATATACAACCAGCTAACTGCTTTCAACGTACAAATGTTGTATATCGGGAAACCTAGCGTAAACGTATAGAATATACAGAAGTGGCGACTTGCAGAGGGAAAAATCACGATTTGCAGTTTTCGTCACCCAGGGCGCAATGTTTCTTTAGCTAAACTCGATAATTTGCCATACAAAAGTGATAATTCATACTCAACGTCAAATGGAGAGTCCGAAGTTTGCGCTGAAACGTAGAAACTGGATTATCTAAGCACGACCGTGTAGCGCGGCGTTTTCGCGGCGGGTCCACGGAATTTTCGGCGCTGTCGAGAGGTAAACTCACGCACAGTCCGACGCCTCGCAAAGCCTTCGCAATCTGGTTTGTTAAAACCCAGACGCAGACGTTCTGACACTAATGTAGAAGTTTACCATCTGACACACCACTTGGTGTGTTTGGTAACTTCTATGGATCCACGAATTACTGAACATAATGAACTACAACACAAACACTGGAATGTGCGTCCATCTAAGTGTTAGTCTCATGTCATGGTCATCGTTACACACCAAGCCCGCAGTGGCAGCACCTTACAGTCAGGGTGGCCAAATAATATCGCCGCCTGGTGGCTAACTCTTAGTTACATCTCCATTTGCATTGGCCTACACAGCTGTACAATTAGGGTTGTGTACTAACTATAACACGTATGCAATTAGAGCAGACCTGCCAACCCTTACGGATTAGCCGTTGTACGGATTTTTCATAATCTTACGAATTTTTGTCTTTAAGAAACAAATATTTTTTTTCGTTTTATATGCCAAATTTATGAGGAATTGTTCAATGATTGCGAAAAACGATCGAACAATCAGCGTACTATTGCTGTAAGCACATGTCAATGTAGGTCAGAGTGCGCTCTGTTCAAGCGTGTAAACTCTCGCAGGCGCGAGAGTACAACGCTAATTCGTGTGGCAAATCAGAGGAGTGAGCGAATTTGAAATCAGACCCGTATTTCGTTTCGAACGAGATGGATGTTCGCCCACCGCCAGCGAAAACAGTATGCTGGTGTTTCCCAGGCAGACTGGGGGCGAATGTTTGAAGGAATGATCGCTCCGTCGAAGCATATGCTTGGCAAAGGGAGCAACGTACGAGAACAAGCTGGAGAATATGTCTGCTGATTAAATCAGCTGTATCTGGTCGCAAAAGGAGGCGCATATTGTTGGAGAATCATCAGTTGTGTTGCCGTTTGGTGAATAAATCAGATGAGATTAGTTGAAATGTGTATTGTTTTCTCTAAAGTCGACAGTCAACCATTGACGTGTAAAGTATATATCTTGTATTGCGTCATATTGACGGGATAAATTTGTAAGGATTTTGTGCAGATCTTATGGATTTTTGTCACAATCCTTACAGGTGTGAGCCACTCAGGGTTGGCGGGTCTGAATTACAGGTACAATTATGTATGAAAATCCTTCCACAAAATTGTACATAGGTGGCCCAGCGGACAATAGATTTATATTTACCTGGAGCAACATTATTTCTGAACTAATTTCTATGTAGTTGTATGTTGATATTTGTTCTAAAAATATTTATATATATATATATATATATACATATATATATATATATATATATATATATATA
Organism: Lamellibrachia satsuma; assembly: GCA_033239005.1. NCBI lineage: Eukaryota > Metazoa > Annelida > Polychaeta > Sabellida > Siboglinidae > Lamellibrachia > Lamellibrachia satsuma. The sequence continues at coordinate 394,192 of BSQZ01000059.1, forward strand.
TATATATATATATATATATATATATATATATATATATATATATATATATATATATATATCCGTAATAAAGGATTAATTTTATGTATTAATCAAATTAATCAAAGCTATATAAAATGTTATTATGTTATTTAATTTTTTTAGAACAATTAAACACTTTTCTGATGAAACTCGCACAGAAGTTGGGTACTGAATATCTGGAGCTTGGCATATTGTTGGGTTTCCCGTCTCACAGAGTACGCCAGATAATCCATGAAAATAAATGCATGGTTCCTATTAACTTCACGATACTGGAGACGTGGCGAGAGAGCATGACGCAAGAAAGTGTCCGCGTGACATAGTTTGCGAAGTTCTACTTAACATCGGTAGAAAAGACCTTGTGGAATATATCCGTGGTGAGTGTCTATTCATGACTTACCAGATCTTCCTCAGCGATTCTTATAATATCCGTGGTGAGTATCTATTCATGACTTACCAGATCTTCCTCAGCGATTCTTATAATATCCGTGGTGAGTGTCTATTCATGACTTACCAGATCTTCCTCAGCGATTCTTATAATATCCGTGGTGAGTGTCTATTCATGACTTACCAGATCTTCCTCAGCGATTCTTATAATATCCGTGGTGAGTGTATATTCATGACTTACCAGATCTTCCTCAGCGATTCTTATAATATCCGTGGTGAGTGTCTATTCATGACTTACCAGATCTTCCTCAGCGATTCTTATAATATCCGTGGTGAGTGTCTATTCATGACTTACCAGATCTTCCTCAGCGATTCTTATAATATCGAACATGTGTTGTTCAAATATT